>CAAKHB010001480.1:26546-41627 GCA_901007665.1 Aeoliscus strigatus
CGGCGTAACATAAAAAAAAAAAAAAAGCGGGGTAATGCTTTTAGAAAATGTAACAGTGTCGGTGAGCTGCTGATTGGAAAAAAGGCCAGACAGGATGAGATGAATGTGGGAAGTGAAAAGGGGAGGGGGGGCATGAGAAGAGGAGAAAAAAGGCTAAATGGGAAGAGGAACCCCTTTGCCTCGCCTTGGCCCCTGCTCAGTATGCATCGCCAGGGTTAGGATGATGGTCGGCTATTGTTCCATGCGGATATTCCTCTCCATTGAAAGAAGAGATGGATGGAAGGGAGGAAGAGAAGAAGGCAAACGACAGAAAGAGGGTTAGGGTATGGGGCTGACCCTTGACCCGCTCTGACCCGCAGACACCCGCCACAGCGAAGCTTTTGTCTGAGGAGCGAGCTCTCCACGACCTCCTCCATGTAAAATCGAACCCTTAGAATCTCCCCTCCCCCTTCGGACCCATTCCAATGTGACAAGGTCAGGGTTCAAACACTGTCAGGGGCCCGGGCAGTCAAATAGAACTGGGAAGTAGCATGTGTGGGTGCGCGCGTGTGTGTGTGTGTGAATGTGTGTGTATTTACGCGATACGCTTGTGTGTGTACTTGTTTAAAAACTGTGGTGGTGTAATGTAATCAGGGGCTGGGTTGAAAAGAGCGTCTCTCTCAGGGGTTTAGAGTGGTTAAACTAATGAATGGCTTTATGTTCTTTTCAACAGCCATTCAATCCTTTTTTTTCCCCTACCTGTATATGTGTGTGTGTGTGTGTGTGTGTGTGTGTGTGTTGTGATTAACAGGGTTCCATTTATTCTTTGTTTTCGGTATTTGGAAACAGACAAAGAAACTTAAAATGTGTTTGCCGTCCTCGAGAGAGGAAAAACTCTGAATTGGAAAGACGAATCGCTAATAGTGACGGCTGGAGTTTGGTATTTTTATGGCCCTGGTGGTCGGCGATATCAACTGTCTCTCTGTCCCAGATAATGAGACATTCCAAATATTTCTCTTTTTTATTTCTTTCTTCTTCACTGCCCCACTTTATTCTCTGTTTAGTCTTTCATCATCGGTATATCATAGTTTATATTCATTGGAGAGCTCATATACTACTGCGAAATCACAGGAGCCTGACTGTTTCCATGTGTTTGGTTTTTATTGCCCGTTTCCTGCCTCACTAATGTGGATTTTATCAACTCAGCATGTGGAAATTGATGTTTCAGAGAAAAGTAACATTTCCTTTTTTGAGAATTTCCAACCAAACCCTTCATGGCACAGTCGGTGCCCAAGCGTTAGGTCTATTGACACACGCACACACACACACACACACACACACACACACACACATACCACATTTACACTTCAGAGTAAGATGTTTTTTGGGTGAAATGAATCATCAGAAGATCATAAGCTCTTTCCATCAACTCCTAGGCAAATCATCCACCAATATAAATGCATTCATAGATCTGTCCAGTGAAACATATATGGACATTTTCCTCTATATTTTCGACTTGTCGGTGTGTGTGTGTGGGTGTGTGTGGGGGTGGGGGTGTACAGCTGGTAAAACTTTTCAACTAATGCTTGCAGACTGTGGTGGAGCGTTTAATGCTCCAAGAACGGGAGGGAGAGAGAGAGTGAGAAAGGGCTAAATGTGGAAAACATGAGGATGCTGGCAGAAAAGGAGGCAGTGGAGCAGTGGGGGATCAAGAGAGGAATGGTTCGACATGGCTCTGTCAAACCAGTATAATTACTAAACACCCCAAATTACATACCGTCATTTGGTTGTAGCCTATCATTTACCACTTTACATAGCACTCTTTTATACTCCTCCTTCATGTCCGGTTCGCTCATGTGCTCTCTTTCATCCCCCCTTTTCCCCTCTCGTCACTCTTTAACCTTCTCCTCCTCTTTAAATTCGGTCATTCATTTCTCACACGTCAACGTTCGTCCACCTGTGGCTCTTCTTCAGCATTTTTGGGATTGTGTTGCATGGCCGTGTGGGGCGTAGGTGTTTTCATTTTCAAATGAAAAAGTGCTGCATGCATAAGGAAAATGTGCGCATACACAAAAAGAACCCGCTGTTATTTGTGTTGAAAGGCTGCATGATTATGATCCTTAGCACCACTGACAGCATGAGCTGAGGAAGGTGAAGTGGCAGCTAACATCTCTGTCCAAGACACACTGAGAAGCAATTCTTTCCCCACATGTTAAATTCAAATTCACTGCAGGTGTGAGGCCTTATTGTGAAAATATTTATGAACATTAGTCCTGTGACAGTGAATGTAACATCATTTCCATACGGTCGAGCTCTCCCGTTTCCAGACTTAATGGAGACCACCGAAAGTTTGCAAATCAGGAGTGAAACTCGGGTCACAGTGCCTGATGTCTACATCTGTGGGTTTCTTTGAATGTGTACGTGCATGCTTTGTGTACAAACTTATTTTGGAGTGTCTTGATGTGCGTATGTGGTGTAGGGTGTGTGCTGGAATTAATCTCCCTGTTATTGTACTGTTCTGATTACAGCTTTGCAAGTTTGCTCGGATTGGCAGCGCAAGTGACAAGTCGCAAAAACCCTGCCACACACTAACTACCGGACTAGAATGCGTATATCCAGTGTCCCTCCGTCTCACCCGCAACGCACTGGTCGATTTCCTGTTTGGCTTTCCACGTGAACCTTTTTGATTGAGTTCAAACCACTCTCCATGCTTCTTGGTATCCGAAGTGTTTCATTCTGTTTGGGGAAGAATGGGGCACGCGACCACAAAGCGCTGGAACAGGATGGGTGTGTGTTTGCATGACTTGGTGACCTTGTGGACAGATCAGACTGTCTGGGCCCTCAGTGCTATATCTCTGCAGCGGCGGTACAATGATGATGTCATAAACCTGCTTCAGCCTCTCTAGATCATGGCTGACATTTTCACGGCTGATGGGGACCTCACATCATCGAAGGGATTCCATTACTGTAGTTACTCTTCAAACGTGCACACAAAAGGTAGACTTAAGCTAGAGGACACCTCCCCATTGGACGTTCATTTTACATGTCCATGAAGCTGTGTATCATTCCCGATGAGAACATTCTGGGTTTTCAGGGTCGAGGAGTGTGTGCTCGGTTGGTCTCCGTGGTGATAATTGCTAGGCGTTGTCCCTGATTTATGGTCCCATCAATGGCCACGGAAACCATCAGCGTAGTGATGCAGATGAGCGGAGAGGTAACAAGATGAAAAACGACAAGAGCGATGGAGAAGTGAAAGAGACGGGACTGTGATCAATAGCAGAGAGTGGTGTCCATTTGGGTAATGGACAGAGGATCATAAGTGGACAGGGTCAGAAGCAGATTCATTATCCACTCTATCCTGAGCTCCATCTTGTTGCCATCTGCATCTGTCTATGTGCATTCAGGCGTGTGTGTGTGTGTGTGTGTGCGTGTGTCAGCCTCCTGTACGCGCTGCCAAGCAGGTTGCGAGTCAGCTCCATTATCTGGCCCGTAAGCTCCTTTTTTCTCATCTCTGCCATGTTAAGTGAATTAGAAGTGAAAGAGAGGCGGCTGATTAGACGGCCAGCGCGAGAAGCTGACACAACTTTAAAGAGACCATTAAGATTGCATTTACTGAACATTCCCAAAATAATAACACACTTAATCTGTGTGTCCGATTTCATTCATTCCCTCCACACAGACGCGGGCACACGTCCTTTCTCCCCTTTTTCTGCTTGTTGTAAAGTACAATTGAACTCTTCCTTTACAAGCGTGGCAGACTATTTCAGGTAAGGTGTATTTTAAAGATGCAGGTTAAGTTTCCAAGTCACCTCCCAGAACCCCCATCACTCTGCAGCATGTACTATCTGATCCCATCCTTTCCAGCACCGCTTTGAAGTGGATCTGCATTGGGACTGGCTGCCAGCTTCTCTTCTCTTCCTTCTCTTTATCCTTTCTTCCTCTCTGCATTCTCCCCGTTTCTCTCTATGTGGACATCTTACACTCTCCTTACCTTTTTTTTTTGTCTCTTTAGCTTCTTCTTTCTTGTCATCTTCCTCTATTCACTCCCTCCTTTTCGCTCCTTTTATGCCTCTGAGCTGAAAATAGACTTAAAGGGATGAGGTCGCGTAGAGCTGTCAACGCTGTGATCATATGGCTGCTACCAGCTCCGCTAACAGCAGAGGATGCGCTTCCAATAATAACTCTGGTGTTTTCGTGATCTCAGGATAATCACAGGCTCAGGAAAACATTGAGATGAATTGGTTATATTAGGATTTTTTTCCCCCCTGAATAAATAATTGTTGAAAAGATCACATGCAAAAAAAAAAAAAAAAAAAAGCCCTCTTTCCCCCCTCGGGTAAGTGTTAAGTCTACTCCTGTGTGTGGTCACAGTGTGTCTGTCGAGGTTGGCGTGAGTTGTCGTCACATGCTGAGACATCACAGAAAGAAGGTGTTGATTTAAACCCAAAACACACACCTTCACACGTTCATAAACACGGACTAGCACCCCCTTTATCTGCTGAGGGATTTCCCTCTCGGTTCATGAGGAATGCAGCAAAGGATTTTCAGACACAGAAAGAAACTCACTCGCCTCACATACTCAATAACCGTATGATCACAATATCATTTCCATGTGTCTATGCTTCATTTACTGGCCAAACTGTCCTTTTGAAACAGACAAAAGGTGCCACGTTTGTAACAATGTTGTCTTACACTTGGCGCCATTGTGGAGGGAAAACAAACAAAACAAAAGAAAGATGCATATTTGGGTTCCAAAGGGAGTAGACATTTGTTTCAATTACAAACATCTTTCCTGTAATGAAGTTCACATTTGTCTTCAGACAGTGAAACATTGTGGAACAACAGCGTCCAGAATTTCAAATAAGCCTCTGAATGGCTGATCTCCTAATTCAGATCTCGGATCAGTACATCCGACATCCAAAGTTCCTCTGGTGCATTCCCTAATCAACGTCTCTCAAAGGAATGTAATCCATATGTCAATAATGAGCATTTGCTGGGCTGTCATATTTTACCCCAGGGTGGAGAATTAAATCTCTAGCATGCCAGATGAATGTAGCCAGTACCCTGGACAGAAGAGCTTGTGCCTTTTTAAATGTTAACACAGGACAGTTTTCTTCCTTAAACTGAGCCAATGTGTGAGCTGATTCACGTGTCCTTTAACACAACTTAAAGTTCAGCATTGACTTTAGTAACCACCCCTGAAAAATCCGGTTTGGAGCCAGGCTGTTTTTTCTGTTTGCACCTCTGCAAGAGTCGTCTGTTGAGAAAGAAGCCAACAGCCTGCAGGTATTTATACATTTCTAATGCTTTTCACAGGTGTAGTCCTATGAATCCTAATACCACAATGAACCTCTGTCACTTTTACCTGTCGGTCTGTGTGAAGCTACCGCCAGGACACAGCTGCTTCCACATGCTAGTGTGGGCTGGTGTATAAATGAGGTGCATCTGCTTTTTATTGTCTCTCCCCATCTTCTAAACACTCCTCACACACACACACAGACACAGTCCCTCTGTCTATATGGTTGTAAATGGCTGTTTGTGTGTGATGCCTGCAAGCTGTCATTAGGAAACCATTAGGAACATGTAGAGGGAAAAAAACAAAAACAAAAATGAGACAGAGCAAGGGAGGAAACACGCAACTGCTAATCTTGCATCAGCCACACTACATCCTCCTCATCTTCCCTCATTCATCCTTGCACCCTCTGGCAGGTTAGAGGTGCATGGCTAATGGCCACCACACCTTCCTTTAAATGCCCCAGCCCCCGGTCCTGCTGTCAGACAGAAAAATATACAGGGAGGAGGGGTGCTAGGTGACTGGAGGGGAGGGGAGTGTTGACAGATGAGGACAGAAATGTGGCAGAGCAAATAAATACTGCCTGGATGGAGTAAAGGGGGGCAAACAGGTAGAAAAAAATAGAAAAGCAGCAAGAGGGAAAGAAAAGTAGCAAGAAAGGAACATTTAGAAAAACATACGCATCACCTCTTCTTCCTCCTGACTTCTCTAATTTCCTGTCTTCTCTGCCGTCTTTCCTCTGGGCTCTGCTGTGTTCATCAGATAGTGAGAGATAAAGTAGGCAGTAAATAGGTACAGTGAATCCGAGTAAAACAAAGTGGACGAGGGAGAGGGGAGTAAATAATAGCTTGTGAATAGCTGCTTGGAGCGTGGACACATGGTCTCCTAGCAACCGGGACCAGCTATGCGTTTCTTGTCTTTGTTTGATTTCTTTTAGAAGACTGAAAGGGGAAAATACACTTTGATTAGGAGAATGGTCCTGCAGTTTTATTCTTTATGGACCCGGAACTATGTGATCCAATCAAGCTCAAAGCTTCCAAGGTGGTATCAGGCCACTGGATGCAGACATAAACGACAGAGGGCCCGCAAAAAGGTATGAGCGAGGCCAACGTTTGGGAACAGCTGTGTGTGGGGGGGGGGGGGTATGTAAAATGTTTGCACAATGAAACGCTGTTCCCATTTTGACATCTCCCCTTTGTTGCACCATCATTTTGCATAATTTCTATGGGCACCACATGCAGGTACATATTGCACAACCACTTAGACTAAACACATGTCCGTGTGCCGCTGTGGCATCGCTCCAAAACAGCCATCACCGCTGTGCACGGCCACAAACGGCTTCATTTGTCTCGCGACAAAATCACATTACGTCCGGCGAGCAAAAAAAATGTGAATAAACGTGTGCATATGTTTCTTTGTCACTGCAGGGAACATCTAGATGTGCTAAATCTTGGCCGGATATCACAGACTGCGGTGAGGGAAGTCTTCTAGGTCTCCATTGAGCTCTGAGATGAGAAGAAAAACCATCTGTATATATAAGCAAGCTTATGTGTAATTGCTTTGTGTGTTGTCGTCTGATCCAGCATGAGGGAGCAGCGTAGATAAGAGAGAGACTCTTTGCAGAAGGAACAGCAGATAATCGGATGAGAAACAAACAGTAATCAGAAGTTTGTTAATGTAAAAAGGCTGCAGCTTTTCACAAAAACATGATTGTTTAAGAGTGGTTTGTCTCGTGGTGAAAATGGCGAGTGGAGTGGAGCAGACGTTACAGGAGGAAAAGCGATCAACGTTTTGGAGATTGTGATACCACAACACTCTGGGGTGGCGCCCTTGACTTGAGATGATTATCATTCCTCATTCCTACCTACAGACATAGTGACACTGTACGGATGTGGAGATGAGGAAGGTGAATGTAAGGGATTGAGTACCTTTTTTTTTTTGTAAATGCCTTTGTGACTTTGTCTGAGAGACGCTCGTCATAGAAGAAGAGATAACAAATGACAACAACAACCTTCCTGGTTAAGATAGATGCCCTCCTCACTGAAATACAGATGCACCATGTGTAAACTGGTCATTTAGGTCCCGTTGACTGACTATGATTGAAATAGTTTTGTTGCTGGCATAAAACACATTTTATCTAACAGATCCGGTATTGAATTGACGTCACAGAGGACACGGACCACAGCAGCTGGGACTTTTTCAGCTCTGCAGTCGATTCGGGAAACGTGACTCTTGTTTAGCACTTATTAGCTCAGACTCCAAGCCTCAGCTACCTTCGTCGAAGTCAAAAACAACAACAACAACAACAAAAAGAAACCATGATTCGGCGGTGTCCATCCCCACCAGCACATACAAATGAACAGTAAAGGGCAGCGACTACTTGTGCATTGGTGACAGAGAGAGATGAAAAAGAAGAAAAAGTCTCTGCGTTTCTCTTCTCGTCTCAGTTTTACAGAGCAGAGCAGTGTGTTCGGCGCTGGGCTTCACACGTTGTTGTGGTCAGTTTTGTCATGTTCTGGCATAAAGCAGAAAACATACACCCATGTCAGAGTGAGGATACGCTGCTGTGTTGGTGCTTTGGGGACGGACAGAATAAGCCAAAAATGGAGGATGACAGGGCGCATTCCTGAGTAATAACCTGCCAGCCCTTGTTCTTGTTTACTGTAAACACCCACATGCCAATTACTTTATCTCCCTTTCCCCCTCCGCATTGGACTCCATGCCAGCATGCTGCCCTGGGCACGTTTTGAGTCGAAGCCTGCGCTCACTCACATGCAGGAACATTTATTGATGCAGGCTTGCAGGACTCACTGGAGTTTTTTTTTTTTCTTCCACAAACACAAATCTTTCTCAACAGCGTGTGTATATTGTGCTCAAATTCCGATGAGGTGATTTTAAAGTCCCGAGCAGGAATGAGGAAGGATCTGACATGTCACTGATGCAAACATGCCACATCCTTGTCAACAGTAAGTCACCTAATTAGTGCCCCCCAGGAGAATACCTGTCTGTTTACCTGTCCTGCCATGTACCAAGTGTCTGCTTGGCTTCCAGCTGGCCCACCAGTTGTGCTGTATGTATTTGGATACTTGCACAGAATTGGTGATCTGCCTCGGGACTGTGAAACCAGCTGCTTGACAGGCAGACCAAGCACGCTGAAGGGCACGGCAGAGAACGGATGCGTTGTTTGAGTTGTGTGTGTGTGTGTGTGAGACAGAGGAGAAAGATGAGCATGGCAGATTTCTGTGGGACGCATGCTGCTCTTCGGCTATCGGGATAGTGGTTGATCCAGCGTGATGATGACAGATCAACACATGGCCCAATAGTTGCCTGGCCTCTCGCTAGGGCTGAATGAAGGGAGTTGTGGGAGTCAGCCCGCGGCTGTGAGTCGACATGAAACCAAGATGGGACCAAGAGAGGACACTGGGGCATTTGTTTATTTATTTCTTCCCATATGCTGCATCCTCTGCAATGCTACAGTGACTCAGCTCAATGAGGCAGAAGGTGAATGCTCCATCAACTCTCTGAGGATCTGCCTGAAGAACAGCTTGCTCACACTTCCAGCATGGAACGTGGTCCTTTGCACTGCATCGGATATTTGGACAATTTACTGTCGTTCTCTTGGTTTTCCATCGTCCATCATTTTAAACTTCAGCTGGGATAAAATAAAAGTGGTTTAATTAACCTGTTGGCACAAAAGTGCCCTTTCTGTGCATGTGTGAATGCATCATCACACTAGTTATTATCCCTCGCATTTCAGAGTGTGTCAAGGCCACAACTTGAGAAATTGTAACAATGCCATCTCATTACCAAATGTCCTCCTTCGTGTTTGTTTATGCCATATGGAGAGTTTGGAGCCAGGAGGGTAAACGAAGGTTTGGACTCATTTTACATCTCTAATAGTTTTGACCTTCTCATTAAAATGTACTCTTATTTATGACCGTGAGCTCACTAAGAACGCATTAGTATGTAGAGAACAGGGCGAAGGGGAAGGCGACACACACTCACATGACTGAGTTTCGCTCAGGCACTTTTTTTTTTCCAGACATTTCACAGAACATGCTGCATTCATTTTCTTACAGTATTTGCACAAATGTCATGATCAGTTGTCCACTGTTTTCGTCAGCCCAAGAGGTTATGACGAGGTTTCGCACATGTCAGCCCAACATGCAAATTGTGTATTGTACTTCACATCAAAGAGACTGTCCAGTGATTCATTATGAACTTCTGATTTTTAAAACTCCATGCAGCCGTTGATTGTAGCCGATGACAGCGTGGGATTTACTTCCAAAAAAAGTAATCAGACAGGACATTAAATTGGCTTAGCTCTGTTGTGAAAGATGCATTAGCTCTGTTGTTACAGCTGCAAGTCCAGGCTGTTCTGAAAACTCTCCCACGTGGATTTGCCTTGGAAACCGACTTCCATGACAGTCTGTTGCTGAACAACACCCTTTGTTATATGAGGAACGAGCACTCTGATCCTTGTCACGGCACCTATTCACGTTTCAGTTTTACGACGTAGAGAGACAGGATCTAGCAGTTGAATCGTGGATGAAGATGCTCTATATGCAGTAACACGCTTTATGAATGATTACTTAAACACTGAAAATGAAATCGTGAAACTGTTCTATTCTTTTCTTTTTTTTTTTTAGTACTGATGACTTCCTTCCAGAAGTATTGACCTTGCTTAAACACAGGCCAACAGTGCAGCGTAATCCCCTGGAACAACACACAACATTCTTAATCCAGTCAGGATGAACCATTCAACCATGAGCTGTGACAGTAACATTTCTTATTGCATCAAATGCACCGGATCACCCACAGCAGCCTCCCTCCCTCCCTCCATCCATCCCTGTCCCATTACTTTTCAGAGATATTTAATTTCACCTGTGGATTTAACAACTGCCGTCAAATAGTGACAAAAACCTCATACGCTGGAAGTGTTTTAGCTCAGAGACAACAGGGCTCCCGGTCTATGAAGCTGCGAGCTGGCAAATGACACCGAGCCGCTTAAGAATCACTTTTTTACAGGAGCTGCAGCAAGACTAAATGAATTCCCAGTGCTTAAATGAAATTAGTCTGTGTCAAATCACAATCTGATATGGAAACACACACCAACTCGGAGAGAAAAGCCATATGGAAATGAGAAATAGAAAAATGAGAGTTGTCAGTGGAACACAGCAGAAGCTGCTTAAACACTTTATGGGTGAAACAATTATTTGAAGACTGACGTCCTGTGACTTTTATCTGCGCGTGTGTGTGTGTTTGCTTGCTTTCAAGAATGAGAACTTACAGGAGTCTGTGTACATATGTGATTCTAATGAGCAGTAATTTCATTTAGAAAGCAGTTAGATGGGCGGTGCAATCAGGCATCCGATTTCAACTCAACTCTTTCCCCTCTGGACACACACACACACACACACACACAAACACTTCATGACTCTAAATGAATACAGAATAAATGTCTCCTGCTATCGCGCTATCTAATTATTCCTTTTTTCATTAAATGGGTAACTCAGATTCTAATTAGCGAGGCTGTCGTTCATTGGCCGAGGCACTGGAGATGGGACTGTACGGCTCTACTCCATGAGTGTATGGTGGTGTGTGTGTGTGTGTGCGTGTCTCTTCTCTGTCCCTAACGGCTCGATAAAGGTCTGTGGTAATTACTTTTGTTGCATCAGAAAAAGAATGCTGTCAGATGTTCGGACTTGTGATTAATCCTGTATGCAGGTATCAGTATTTTTGGAAGATAGATATATTTACCTTAGCATGATTAACTGGAAAAAAAAAATCACCAGAAATGTCTCAAAGGCTGCAGCATGAGAAGAACACAGGTCGCAGAAAGAGTTGACCATGACTTTTTAAAAATGTGGATGTTGGCAGCAGCGGGAGTCCTGCACACATCACTGAGCATGCTTTTTATATAACAGACAATTAAGATAATCAAGACAGTTAAGCCTGAACAACCCCGTTAAATACACATTAGTGTGAATTCCAGGAATACCCAGTTACAAGAATCACTGCATGTTCCACTGGACATGTCCATTTATGAATGACTGACAGTTAAAGGGGGTAAAGGACAATTAAATGACATTGACAACTATGACTCCTTGTACTAATTGCCCCTCGACAGGTTGGCTGTCCGACCACCTTGCTGTCATTCTGCTGGCTTTACTGTTGCTTTCGTCACTGATGCGCAGTCAGGCCGTATGTGGCACGGCTCCTTGTCCGGACGTCATTTGAACGAGCTGAATTGGTGTAACACACTCTAAAAATTACCATCTCTCTCAGATAAGATAAACATCTACTCATCAGAATTCCAACGTGGCGCAACAGAACAAGCAGATGTTTCCTATCACCAGATCTCAGGCAGAATGTCAATGGAGTTTAGTTCTCATTCTCATTCTCATCCAAACCCAGCTCCTGTCACTCTGGGGACCCTCTAAAGATTTGTTTTGGAGGCTTGAAACATGCAGGACCTTTGCACATGACTCCTTGTTTTGTGCCTGTACACTTTTCTGAATTTTAATTGCAGTTAGGAGCGGCAGAGAGGGGACCTGTGTTCTCTTGCTGTGTGTTTCATGTCTTTACATTCATGAAACGTTTGTACATTTTTGTGTAGATTTCTGCGTCAAAACCGAGTACTGTAAAAAACCTCCTCCGGGTTTATGAACGGAAAACTCTCCGCCCCATGAAGAGCCAGTATCCAATGAAGGAGGAGGAGAGACATCCAGTCGCCAGTCGGTGACAGATTTCTGTGAATGTCTGCTCTCACTGATGAAACATGAGAAGAACAAATTTGTGTGTAAACTGTATGTAAATCTCTGCATTCACCAATATTTTAGTAGCTGTGATCTTTACCCTTCCCGTGTGGCTCAGTTGGACATTCCAACAGGAGATTGGTGGTTTGTCCGGCATTTCTCAACCATCTATGGTCCGCATCCTCCCTGCAGGGCCAAACAGTGTTATAACTAATGGCAGAGTTGATATCCCTGTTGCGCACAGCAGCAGGTAGTAGTGATTCTGGTGTCATCAGTTCCATCTGGTGATGACTTTGCTGATATAAAAGCGGAAAAAACTTTCATTGGTGGATGTCCAACTGATCTATGTATGATGTGTTAAACGTTGTAGCAAGGTGGCCTGGTGAGATGCATGGCGCATTCCGTTTCTTTGCCTGTTTCAGTGTCAGTTTCATGTATAACCATTTACGCTTCACTTTGGACATGGTTCTCTGAACTACAGAGACAACATTCACAGCCCTGCAGGCGGCTGGGTGTATGTATTTTCAGATCTGAGGATCTTAAAACTGCTAATTGACAGCTGATTTAAGTATATGTGTGTATATTTTTTAATCTTTTGTCATGTTTATACCACGTGTTTAAAAGGCATCTGTGTATTGTGTACATTAGAGTACAATATAAATTAAAACGGTAATTCTCTAGTGATGAGCATTACTTCTGTGCGTTCTTAAATTTACACAAGTGCTACGTGTGGTTGGCAGGATGTGTTGATTATGTTAGTAGCGACGAAAACATCGGAGCTACCAAAATATTGCGAGATGCGCGTGAATTTCTGTCTACGAACAGTTTACGCACAGATTCGTTCTGCTCACGTTACATGAATGAGACCAACTGTGTGCTAGTGGGAATTTGGATTTGGTTGGAGTGGGAACAAAAAACATTCCTGCATAATGTTCACTTTGAGTTTCACCACTCAATAGTCTCTGAGACAGAAACACCCACACACTCTCTATGCAGGAAACGTGCAGGACAAAACAAAAAGGACAAGTCTGAATTAGAACGTAGCATACATGTAATGTTTTACACAGACTAAATCAAAGATCATTCATAGTTATTTGTTTGGGTACACATTTTCCTCCAACCGTTTCTAACATGAAGCAGTTTTGTTTGCATACACCAAACAATTATTCTGGGAGCTCCAGCCTCTCTTCTTTAGGCAAATGCAAGAAACACATATACCATCAGCTTTCGGTTCAACAATGCCAAAGTGAAAAATGTCTGTTTGCTTTTGCTCCTTTCAGTGTGTGTTTGCCTGCACCTCCCCCAAACAGAACAATCCATCTGTCTTTTACCTGCAGAGGTTGAGTTCAGAGAGCAGCACCTATAAGCTGCAAATCATTGTGTCGACATCGGCTTTGTTTGTTGAATAGACGACTGTGAGCCACAATCCAGCACAACGTCCTGCTTTCATTCAAAGAAATACAAGACTAAAGTTGTCTGTTGCCTGTTCTGTTCACTCTGTGTGGGAACGCTTATGGCTAAACTCACCACATCTGGGCTGGTTTGCTTTGTATTTGAAAGTACACTTATTTCAGTAATTAGGCCTTAAAACAAGAAATAATGTCTTCATATGTAATGACAGTCGTTGTTTATGTTATCCATTTTACAAGGGTAATTAGATGAAACTGGGATCAGATCTCACTGAAAGCTCAGTGGCGGTAGGAAACCATTGCTTCAGAGGATGCAGAACAAATCTGGGCGATATGCTGTGGGTGGAGAGTATCCCTCAGGAACAGCCCTCCAATGTTTATATGTATATGCGCGTGTAAATATGAAGGTATTGCTACATAGTCCGATGGAAAATTCAGGAAACTTTCATCAGATTTTAGAGTCCTGCATCAATCATGGCAGATTATCTGACACCTTTCCTACTCACACTGCTCTGCTGTCTGCCGGAAGGCCCTGAATGGTGGGTGGGTGCTCAAAAAATAACACAAACACTGATTGCAAGCAGGAGTCTCTCTCTCTCTCTCTCTCTCTCTGTTCTTTTACTCAGTACCTCAGCATATCAGTCTTTGTACATGTGTTTGTGTAGATTTCCATTCTTGTCATGTCTCTTCACGGCTAATTGACAGATGTAGATTAGTCAGTTATGGACCTCTGACCAACTCATCCCGTTATTCCTGAAACACATACTCGATTGACTGTTTGCAGAACGTATTACTATTTTTTAAATTCAGTTTATGGACAACATGTGCTTACATTAGTCATTTACAGGAAATGAAAAAATGGCACATCAGATTAAGCAGAAAGCTAATTTCCATCTGGACTATGGCTTGAAAGATGTCCAATGTCAATTTGCATCTGAATATTGATGCTTGGCCTCCTTATTATCTTCCGTGATATCACAAGATTTGTTAAAGTCAAACTAGGTAACTGAATCCCTGATCAAAATCATGTCTGTGATGTGATTTGTTTGTTTGTTTGTTTTTGAATTGTTACAGATTCTGAGGCCTAAACAGCTTTGGTGTCAGGAGAAATCATTATTTCTTCCATTTGCAAAGTTTACACAGAATTTTTGCTGAGTCCACAGAAATAAAGCTCGTGAAAACCATTCAAACCATTTAACTGTTTAACATAGACTTTCATAAACCTAATAGTCATAACAGCTTCTCTTAGTTGCTGAAAGACTGACATTTTTGAGGTGCATGTTTCTTACAACACAGCACCTGGCACAAGCCCAAGCTCCAGCAATTGACATTTTTGAGCTGTAATAGGCACCGTGAGGAGTGATGGGGATGACAGGTACGGGGAGGAAACAGTCACAGATCTTCCCTGTGGCAATCGTACACACTGGAGTGCTGTGTTTATCAGATGTTTACAGCACAGTATCAAAATTCAGATATCTTCATTACAAGCTGAAGTGCAGGCCGACCAATCATCTCTGTAGGACAGGGGCTGAAAAGAGCCGTGAATATTACAATAATGATAACCACCTGCTCGGCTCTGCTAGACTATTCATCTTGTAATATTCCTGCCCAGTGTGTTGTCTTCAGTAGCTGGAATCATATC
>CAAKHB010001480.1:58028-71352 GCA_901007665.1 Aeoliscus strigatus
CCACCGCCAACAACCACCCCCACTTCCCAGTTCTCTCGCTTCACCAGAAATGGAAACGGTTCTTGCTCATGACGTTGCCAGAAGTATGTCGTAAAATCCAGGGAAATGACTGTGGTGGTTGGCGGGGGGAGTGCGTGTGTGGCATTGGGGGTGAAACCCAGTGACGACTCCATCTGGATGATTTCTCATGTGATTTGCACCAGCTTTCAGCTTTCATCTCCAGAGTGTTAGATGTATATTGTATAATGAACAGGATACGGATCATTCCGCTGGAATAATCAGACTTTTTGTCCTTGTTGAACCATAAATGCTTCATACATATTCACTGAGCTTTTATTCCATTGACAAATGCGTTCACAGTTATTTTGTCACATCGTTTAACTTCCATTTCACTTTCATTAAAAAGCTGCATCAGGAGCCCCGATCCCCCAATTCATGTTAATTCAATCAGGCAGCATCTAACAAATGTATTTATTCACAATGAGATGGTCTATTATTATTATTATTATTATTTACACACACACATTTTTGTGTGTGTGCTGTTCACCGGTACACTTGAACAACATACGCCCATTCTTTTGGTAAAGGATGACTTAATGACACACTGTGGACAATATTTACACCTCTGCATACAAACACACATTCCATAATGATTCAGTAGACTCCCCTGTAATGATAATTGCATGGTTGAATAACTAAGACTTTTACTGAGGGGCTGGAAGTGCTATCTTCAGCAGTCAGTCAGTTCCTGAATTCTTTTCTTTGCTTTTCTTTTGTGCATTCCCTCACCCTCTTTTGGAAGTGGCACATTTCCTGTCTGTTTCTCACCCCCCCCATTCTCTTCACACTTGGTGCCATTACCAGCTTCTGGCTGTCTGTCTTGCTGCTGTTCCTTTGCCAGCGTGCCAGGGAAGCACCCTGAACTGCTAACACAGACCTAATGTAGGTGTGTATGTGTATGACGACATATGCTGAGTACCTGCGTGTGTGTGTGTAGGTTTGTTACGTGTTACAAATGCCTGTCCTGTCCCTTTTTATGTGCTCACTCACCCAAACATCCTGTGCTTCATTTGCAGTCAGGGCCACAGGCCACTATTCTGACTGCTGAGGCAGGGAGAGAAGGGCAGCTGAAACATCACACACACAATAACGCGCATGCACATAGATACACACACTCATTCTATTCCTCTCCCTCACACACACACACACACACACACGCACGCACACATGAAAGGATGTGACCATTAAGTCAGTGACATTTTAAAGCAGTGAGAGAGATGCATGGCTCTTGGTGGACCTCCACAGACATGTTTTAAATGAGATGTTACAGATGAGCTGCTCCTTGCCTCACTTGTAAGCGCTTCGCAGTGGTATTTACCCTACAAGGGTAAACACACACACAAAAAAACATACACACAATACAAACACACAGCCAGTACGCTAACACAGATAAACACAGTAATGAGAAATGACTGGCTGGATTTGCCACCTGATTGTTACATTAATCATTCAATTATAGCCGCAGGAATTCAGTGACAAGCGACGGCACCGAAAAACAGATTGCTGCAATGGCGATCTTCAAAACAAGTGTGGTTTAAATCGTCAAGGCATATTGAACTAAATGCAGTTTTGCAGCAAATTGACCCAACAAAATCCAAATTCTTTCACAGTCGCAACATCCCATTATAATAATGAGGCGCGCTTGAATAGTAACAGCAAATATGTGGGTGGATAAGGAACGACAGGGGAAAATTATTAACAAAGAGATAAAAGTGCTGACATTTTACTCTGCTGTACCAGATTCAAGTATTTTCATCAGTTTCTGAAGATGTCTGAGACAGCTGGTTCCAATTAGGGAAAGATGTTTTTTTTTTTTTTCCTTCCGGTACTTTCACCCCATGAAAGAAAATACTTCATTTTGAGCAAGAAAGCAACAGCGCGTGAGTGTGCTTAAGCATATTAATCCTCATTCTCTAAAGTCCTCATGATAAAAATTCACTCCAGTTCTGGGGTTAAGAGAGTCTGTCTTATAACGGCAGGGACGGTTTTCAATTAAAAGTTTGCTTGTGTCACATTGTGCCCAAACAGCCAACAACACTGGATCGATTGTGCAGCCACCACCTGGCATGTGGTTGAAAAATGAGTCCGTGGTACCAGCTGCATGTGTACATATGTTCTTCTGTGGCTGACATTGTCACACATAAAGTGCTTAAAGAGAGTGATAAGTTCTAGGCATCCCCTGCAATTAAACATGTGTTCCCTCTGCGACCTCAAAGTCGTACCACCGTGCATCGAACAAGACAAAACACTCGATGCACATTAGGAATTGGTCTCTAATTTTAGTCTGTGTGTGTGTGTGTGTGTGTGTGTTTTGACAGTGTATGGCCTTTTGATGAATCTGCCGGTATGTATTGAAGCCCTCTGACCCTGTGCG
Organism: Aeoliscus strigatus; assembly: GCA_901007665.1. NCBI lineage: Eukaryota > Metazoa > Chordata > Actinopteri > Syngnathiformes > Centriscidae > Aeoliscus > Aeoliscus strigatus. Next base: position 60,463 of record CAAKHB010001480.1, read on the forward strand.
TCCAGCTTTAGATCACAGCAGCTGTAAAGATGCCTCAGCGCACAGCCATCAGAGACTGTCAGGACCTTGTATATTTCTCATCATGACATTTACTGTCTGAAAGTACTTTTATCCTTCGTGTTTTTTTGTTTTTTTTGTGCTCAGCAACAAAATTTCTTCTTAACAGAAAGAAAAACCCTTTCTTGAAAGGATTATTGCGTCTTGGTTGCTTCAGTTTGCTATGATTCAGAATGCAAATGTGTGTATGTCTCAGTTTAACTGATAGATGAACTACACCATGACAACAGTGCTGTTCTTGTACTTGTTCTTTTTTTTTTCTTTCAGAGAATATTCAAGTGTCTTGTCACAGATTTGTATTTATTTGTAGACGTAAAAGCAGTGTTGGAAGTGAATTTAAATCATGCTTTGCATGAAATAGAATGGAAACTGGTGCTGGATTTTAGTCTCTGTGTTTGTTTGGACCGAAACAATCTGTCAAATGGCCCTAAAAGTCTTTTTCTGTCTCTGTTCTCTCCTAACTAGATTCTATAGCGGGGACTACCACATCGACGTGTGCATAAATGACTACTTGGACGTCTACTGTCCTCACTATGAAGACTCGGTGCCTGAGGAGCAAACGGAGCGCTATGTCCTCTACATGGTCAACTATGACGGCTACAGCACGTGCGACCACACGGCCAAGGGTTTCAAGCGCTGGGAGTGCAATAGGCCGCACTCGCCCAATGGGCCGCTCAAGTTTTCAGAGAAGTTCCAGCTCTTCACTCCGTTCTCCTTGGGCTTTGAGTTCAGACCGGGCAGAGAATACTACTACATCTGTAAGTCCTCCTGATGATTCTATACGCATCAAGCACATGGACATGGTGCAGAGATGTTTGGAGCAAAAGATGCAAGAAACGCTTAAAAAAAAAAACATCAAAACATCATTGCAAATGTGATTTAGAGTACGTAGGCATTATATTCACACTAATTTATTTGTTCTGTTCCTTTACTTTGTTAATATCACCTCACACACACCGTACCTCCGTCGTGTTTTCACAACTTTACTACGGAGCTTTGAGGGAGCATTACAATGATCCGGGCAGATACTTTCATGCTCCGCTTTCAGCCGAGCTTTTCACACCGCTGCAATCACTTGAGGAAAACTCCTTTCCTTAAATGGTAATGGAATGGAATCCACGGGAGACTGTTAAATTGAGACCGTTTGAAAGTTACCGCACATTTACCCTGTTGCACTCTTGCAAACGGCAGCCCCCCTGCTCCGTGTTATGGTATGCCCCTATTCATCTCATGTTAAGTGTTAAGCTCTCTGTGTCTTAGCTTAGGAACTGAGTGTGAGTTCATCTGGAGCCCTGGGGAAAACTGCTTCTATCAAAGCAGGGTGAAAGAGCGGAAGTGAGTTGAGTCTCCCCTCCCTCTGAAGACCGTATGCACGCGGTAGATGGAGGCGTCTGTGTCTGTGCCATTCACTGGAAACACGTTTGTCACAGGGATAGACTGATATTGCACAGCTGGAAGCAGTTTTGTTATTGGCATCGTTAATTTCACACATTCTAATGGGTTGTGCATTATTGCTTGAAGGAAACTTAAAGGTCTGCACACTTTGTGAGGCGGTGCAAGAACCCTCCAGCCAGACACTGTCAATCTGTAGTTGTGGTGTTGATGTGTTTCCACCCTCTGCAGACACACTATTGAATAGATGGTTTTGCTGTTTCTTGTGTCAGCAACACATGACAAGTCATCCAACAATCACGTATTTGATTCACTCTCCTCTCACAATTATACAAGAATAATGGTATTTTCTTCTGCAGTGGAGTGAATTTTGATTGGCAAAGGTGCTGATTAAGATGAGGGGAAACCAGGCATGTGTTGCTAGAAGGGGGTTAGCAAAGGGTTATACAATTCATCTACTCCCTCAAGTTCCCTTTCCAACATTTTTTTTTTCAGTTGCGAGATGCTTGTCCTAAGGGCTGGATTAAATTACACTGCGACCGACAAGACTTCCGTGGAACACATCCATTTGGTTGTAGCGCGCTGTATTGGTTTAGTGGCCAGCGGCTTCATTGGCTTCCGAATGATTCTAGCATATAGCCTCTCTGGCTACTGTGGCGGATATTAAAGTCATCTACCATGAAGTCATCTACCATGAAGTCGTCTGACATGCGATTTCCCACTGCCACTGTGTCCGTCCTGAATGTCCATAAAAGCAGGAAGGTTGTTTGCTGATGGATTGGACAGCGTGTTTAGTGGACAGAACGTTGAAGCCGAGGAAGGCGACGGACGTGTGCAAGTCCTACATCTACCATCATCATCGCCAGGAAATGGTGCACCAGCGTCACAGACATCACTTGAGTTCCTTTTCAGGCTTCTGTGGTTGGCGATAAATACAACGTTCCAACAGTAGAATACTTAAACAGGCTGCGTAAATAGATCATAACAGGGAAAGTGATTAACTATTCACTATATGCAGCATATGCAGGAACCTAAGATGACAAACCAAAGACCAAATCAAAGAACCCAAAGAATTTTTCTTACAGTGGTGTATCCCACCTACACACTGGTGGCAAATTAAAGTAGAAACGGATATACAGCAGTTCTGAGTCTCCACAAGCTGTTGGAGTAGAGTCACCTTAGCAAACAATCACCATGTCCTGATGAAAGTCATTAGTCCAAAATCTCCTGTTGGTGTTCAGTGGGGTTGAAACAGTAGCAGATAATCCACATTAGTAGTAATCGTATTATTATCAGTTATCAGCATGCTTTGCAGCTGTGACTAAACACTGATTATACAAATGATTCATACTGCATATTTTATGTGACAATATTCAGTAACAGTTGTCTCATTATTTTATGATTAATATTTAACTTGAAGTATCACAAAAGTGTCATTATCTCCTCAAGTTCCCAAACGGTGATAAACAGAACACTGGCGGCTGTGGCTGCAGTTCACAAACATCCAACGTTGAAGTACATGATTTTATTTCAGCAGAAATTAAAAACAAAAGCATGTTTGTATGTATTTGTCGTTTTAATTGCAGATGCAGTAGCAGACCTTAGTGTGGAAATGTGTGATTCAGCATCCTAATATGAAGGTGAAGAACCATGGATTGATCAGAAATCACATAAACATTATGCAGACGAGACTAGGAAGTTGAGGCGCCAAGGTTGCCTGATTACTGAGTGAAGGTTATCAGGAGCAATAATCAAAACCTCATTTTTATCTGCATTGAATTGCAAAAAAAAAAAAAAAATCATTTGATGTAAGTCTTCACAGCTCATCTGGTTTTGATGGAAAAAATAAAACTGCATGTCGTCAGCATAGAAAAAGATGCATGGTCCCATGGAATTACTGATAATTGTTGAATATGGAGAGAAAAAAAAAAAAAAGACTGACTCCTGAGCGAATTTGCTACTGATAAAACTGAGACTTAAGAATGCACCACTTACCCGAGCGGCTGTTACATCACACAAACACAGTTTTAACAGGCCAACGGAATGATGAGATCTGGGGTTCAGCACAAAGTCAGCCGCCTGACTTTGCCCTTGTGCCATAGCCCATCGCCCACATTATGTGAATGCGTAGTGTAGCGTAGATAACAGAGAAAATTGTATGCATCATTAGCCACCGAAGGAGGCTATACCGCACACCTGCACTAGACAGAAATGTCAGTGTGTCCTGCAGGCAGAGGTCACTATTTATGAGCACCTGAGGTAGAGGTTAGTAATAGTTACTGTAAATGGGCTCATGTGTTTCACACAACAGTATATTATCCAGGGAATTCATGAAATGCATCATCCTCCAGGTTTATATCGGTGATGAATCGTTACACTGTCTTATAGGAAATCCAAGATAAGTTATTCACAATCGATATTTAATAAACATCAACTCGTGCGGCTCAGGATGGATGGAGGCCGTAGGAATTTAAAGGTTCAGGCCTCACTGTCCTCAAGCAAGATCCCCCCCCCCCGATTTCACCCTGTGCTTGGATGCTGTCATGGTAGAACAGTGTCATATATACACACGCCATGAAACATTTAGGAGCGCCTACTGAGTTAGTTCACGTAGAGTATCAGAATATCACAATATTCAACTTTTCCACGTCGGTAACTGTAACTTTCCAAAGCCAAATGACCAGCGGGGAAAGCAGGATGGAAAATATTCCCTCGGAAACATGATTGATTAGCTTTCTGGTTTGTTAATGAAAATTAAGATGTCAAATCCTATTTCTGCAGTGAAGATGCCTCTTAATGATGTTTTTACCATGTGAGTTTGATGATGATTGGTTTTGATCAAATTAGAAAGAGGAGACGATGCCTGCTGTCATCTGGTTCAACAACAACAAAAAAAAAAACACATTCTAATCAAACAGTAGCAGGACAAGCAGAATTTACTCAAATGAAGGTAATAAGTCTTTAGTTTTGTTCATGTCAGCCTCTTCTGTCTGTCTAAGACGGGTCGACAATATCAGAGCCGGTAGTCAGAGAGGAGCTTGATCCGATTGCAGGAAACATCCAACTGTGTTTTCTCTTCAGGTCAGCGTAAAGCAGAAAGCAGAGTGAGACAGAATTATACAAGGACACACTGAGATGTAAAATGTACCATTTTTAGATTCCGGGAGCTGCAGCGAGTGATCTAATGCTGACCACATACACTAGCAATTCAGCAAAACGCAGTATTAACAGTGAGTGAGTTGCAGCTTGTCTGCCTCTCTGACAGACAGTGGAGATAAGCGAGGACAGCGGGAGCACTTCGTGGGTCAGAGATCACAGTGCATTTGTGGTTTAAGTGAAACCCATCTTGCAGAATGCTGACGCAAGCATGTTTTTCTAATATGGATGCGATCCGCAATCTTGTATTTGGGATATTTTAATCTGAAAAAGGGCAGAAATCCAATACTCCAGATGAGTGAGCAAAGTCATGGTGTGTGTGTGTGTGTGTGTATATATATATATATATATATATATATATATATATATTTTAGGCGCAGAATATTTGTGGCAAATGGTAAACCGTTTTCTCACCATCCAGACTTCTACAGTCCTACTACACGGACGAGTGTCGCTGCAAAGAGACAACCGAATCAATACCACTTGTAGGTGGAATTATTTTTTTTGCTGTTTCTAACGTTGCAAGAAAGAAGGATATCCCAGCAACACAGACTTGAAATAACCACCGAAATCCAGAAGGTATCACTGCTGTAAAAAAATTATGAGGAGCTTTTTTGAACATAAAGTGGATTTTTTTTTTTTTTTTTTTTATCACATTAATGACCAGTATTCATACGCTGATGGTGAAAGGCTGCTGAGCTTTGCCATAGCCAATAGACACGAGCACTCAGAGAGCACCGACCTCCGTAAACAAAAGATAAACTCTCTGGCAGCTGTTGATTCCTGCTCTGACTCCACACAGGCTCTCGGCAGTGTTAAACCCACTGATGTATGGGCATCAGCCATGGCATCATCATGTTTGTGTGCGTGTGTGTTTCAAACGCAAACGTCACTACACACTGTATATCCTGGTGAAACATGAAGGAAGGTCTAATATGAAAATAGATCTTGCTCTGGACTAATGTTGGGCTACAAAATGGGGAAAAATGGTGAGGCTGCAATCAATCTGCAGATGCCTGTAGGCCAATATGCAAAATGCAAACCCAGCCGAAGATTGATCATATATACCAAGCAAACATAGGAGAAAACCTTTTAATATTCATTCAAGGCCTCTCCACACTATCTGATAACGTCTCATTACATTTTGTTTGGCTGCTACATTCACACCAAGCTCAGAGAGACTCTGGCAGACTCCCGACTTGCTGTCCCATGATTGCTCATAAATCTTGGATGCACCACGTTCCTTCAAGCAGCTCTAGAAATGAACAGACAGAGTCAGGCAGATACAGTAGAGCACGCAGCCGCAGGAAAATGTTATTAATGCACAATATCAAATAGACGCGAGGGACGGAGGTTCGTTATATATTTTCTTGAACCTCTGGGCTAGGGGGCGGGGGGCGCTGCTAATAATGATAAAGGGCCACTGCGATTCCATTTGTGCTACAAGAAGGGAACCTGCATATGGACACTGTAATAACTCAGCTGTTTTCATACATGAAACGTCTCTTCAGAAAAGATCTGACTAACAGAGTAATGTGATGCTTGAAATAATACACACGTGCGCAAAATGCACTCGTTTACGATGTGAACTTTCATCTGAACTTTGTTGATCTACTGACTCTCACTGCGTCACTAAGTGCGCATACAAAGTAGGAGAAAAACATGACAAATGTAAGTGTGCACATAAGGGGCCACTAAACAGTATCAAAAGCCTTTAAATGATTGAGATAGTGGGATTTTGGACCGATGCTTCGCAGCATCATTGAAGTTCTAGTTCAGAGCAAACTGTTTCAGATCAGAATGAAGGTTTGACAGTTAGTAATTTTGGCTAGTAATTACTTAAAGATGTGACACAGGTGTTGACGGCCTGAAGGAAGAGAAGTTGAGCTAGAAAATTTCTCTAATCAAGTTGTTTAAATTTGACCAAAAAAAAGAATTCATCACTGTGGTTCAAAGGTCAGGAGCATTGGCGCGGCCTGTGATTATTCAAGCACCTAACAGCCACTTTCAGGAGCTGATTATGACTCATTATCAGTATAAAAAGGATGTGTTAACATTGGCCATTATCACAAATATTAATAGCCTGGAACATGATTCATCACTTTTAATTCTCCATCCATTCTTTTTCTTGCTCACATTCAGTTTACTTATTTATGCCCACTCACAAATGTATATTTTGGGGTGGCTACAGAGGCCACAACAACAACAACATTATTACAATTCTGTCTGATGCAGTGTTGGCACAAATAAAAGATTCCGTTATTATACACTGTGATTTATTATTCTGTGGCCGCTTTAAAGAGCTGATCTTCCCATAACATCCATAAATCACCAGGTTTATTATAATTCAGGACTGCAGCAATGCATCACCTGTTGGAATTCAAGAGTCCTTCATTGCTCCCTTTTTATTTTATGAAAAACAGTAATTTTTTGGAGCATGGTCTGTAGGAAAAGTTTGATGCAATAATCCTCTGTCTGTTCTTTCTTCATCGGTGTGACGTTTTTACACCAGCAAACGCGGCATGAGGGATGAGTGGCTCATTCATGCGGTGGAAGTTTGAGAAAGCCCAAATATCACTTGGGGGTAGTTTTTGATTTTTTGGCTGAGTCCAAGTCTGTCTATTTCAGTCCACCTTCCAGCTCCATCCTTCCCTCCTTTTGTGTTGGCACTGTAGGAGCATCTGGTTAATGGGCTTCTTGAGTGAATAGCCCCATCTTTTCATGCACACGAGCATGCACACACGCAAACATGCATGCACTGTTTTGTTTTTTTCTTTATGCGCTAATCTGAGCGTTTTTTTCAAAATGTTTTCAAATGTTTTCAAAAATTTGTACTTCAAAATTGTATTTTTTTTAACAATTAGGACAACCTTTATGGACATCTCAGTACTGATTCATGACATCAGTGTAATTGTGCATTGTGTATTTGTCTAAGTTGAGATCGACAGTGTGTTTTCTTCAGTGATCCCACCGAATTTGCGAAGAATGAACAGCACTCTACAACATTACTGGGCATCGCTTCCAAACAAACCTCAGAGATACACAGTGTGAGATTCATCTGTCACTGCCATCTCCAGGGTTGCAACCATTCAAAGAGCACAAAATGTCATTCTTTTATGCTTGGTGGGATGTTCTAATGACAGAAAAAGGCAGTTGGCAGTTGACAAATATTTTCACAATAGTTCACTCTATGACTTGTGACACATGGCAGATCTTTTCATACTGACATTCAGTGTTATGTCTCTCAGCCTCTGAGTCATGTTACCCGTGGATACCAACAATGCCAAATCTTGGAAGAAGTTCTTAGACAATATGTGTCATATGGAGAAGGCAAATACTAAAAAAGTACCAACAAATACAACAGCCCCCATTTTGCCCATTGAAACATTGCAAACCCTCTTTTTGCAGTTCTCTTTTAAACCTGAACCATATTGCCTCTAAATTATAGAACAGAAGTCGATATCCTGTGATGATATTACCCTCAGAAACATGCTTTGTGTCCTAGTGTTTGGAACGTGTCGGTTGAATCTTCAGCTGAAAGCCAAAGGAAATGTGTTTTCCAGTTAACGTTACAGTTGCAGTAATACTTGGCTTGTGCTGTGATTGAAACAATACTGCACCTAAGCCGTGCTAAGCCCACCTGTTTGTTCTCCCGTAATTGGATTCGGCTTCATTCCATTTGCCTTGATGCTGCTGCATAATGTTGTATACTGACAAGACTCCACCGCCAGCGAGGAGACGAGGCGGAGTAGGGTGCGGTGCGGTCATTGAAGTAACCCGACCTCTCCGTCCACCACCGCCCGTCTCTGGGGCTCCATTTCAGGGACTCTATCCCTCGTAGCGGCCACTTGCTCAGGCTGGACGGATTGATGGTTGAGGCTTGGGGGAACTGATGGGAACCAGAATAGCAGGTGTTGATGTTTCAGCCTGCAGGAACAATAAGCTGGCCCTCTGCAGCATGCTAATCCAAAATAAACAGGCACTGGCATGGGCTATTTGGGCCTGGGTGGAGGGATCCTCATCAAACACAGACTATGAGGTGCTGCTACCAGGGAAAGAATGTTGAGCCAAAGCCTAATCTTTCCTTTGTAGTCAAGAATGTACAGCAACACAGCTCAGTCATCTGCAGTGTGTTTGACATCAACACAGCGGCAGAATCGAGGCCTGGCTGCTTACCATGTCTGTCATTGTCAGAGCAAAGGAGAGTTGAGGTTATCACATCTCAGGATACCGCAAATTGTGGGGGGCATACCTATTTACTGCGCTATCGCAATCTGCTTTGTGTGTAGGAAGCTGACAGTGTTTTATGGTCCGATTTCTAAATGTCACAACAGCTTCAACCGACTGTTATCGTGACAAGAGACTCCCACATGCTCTTTGCTGTTTTCATCAGGGCCATACTTCTATCATGATCAGCTGCCTCGTGCTAAGTGGCTCGTGTCAACGGTGGTGACTGAGCTCTGCCCACGTCGGTGATGACGATAAGACATCTGGAGATGCGGCACACATGGCCATGTATGCACATGAAAATGAGCAGCATAAAATAAAGAAATTGAGACGGGGAACCGTAAGACGAGTGGCGTTAAATAGTGTGGGTGCTGTGTGTGGACGTTACTGAGTGGGTGAGCAGCAGCGGCCAAGGTTCATTAGTGTGTCATCGGCTGACTCAACACAGAAATAATAAGGCCCCCCTCTCTTTGTTCTCCGCACCCCCTCCGAATACGAACTAAGCTGTGAAAATGAGCATCACCTCTGTTGCACGCTGACACACGACTTAGAAACAGATAGCAGCTGATGAAGTGACAACATTAAATCGGTAACGGCAAAGGTCAATAGGAACAGAGCTTGATGAGGTGTAGAGGAGCCATTGCAAGATAAAAAAAATGTATGCACAATGCATTTGATACAGGATGAGCATCTGGATGTGGTGGCAAATCAGGAATCGTGCAGAAAGCAAGAGAGGAATAGATGTGTGTACTTGTCCTTTCCCTTAGTTCTTAGTAATTATCGTACTAAATGATTCCACCAGCTACGGAGAACGCTGACTGCTGTTGTCGCTGCCTCAACAAGCATCAAGGCTGAGGAGATCAGAACAATGTAGAAATGTCATTGAGGATGTGACAGATATGAAAATCTGTATCTGGTGTCTGTGTGTGTGTGTGTGTGTGTGGTGGGGGGGGGTGTTCAGGAAGAAAGCAGTGGGTGAATATGGCCATGGTGACAGACAAGAAGAGAGGGGGACACAGCTGGGAGAAAGGAAAGGGAGGGGGCTAGGTAAAGGTTCACCAGAGAGGAGTTGACAGATCCCAAATTGTAGCCTTTGGAAACGCTCGGCTTCATTGCATCAGCTGTGGAATGATCCACGGAAGACATAAAACGATGCCCGAAAGACAGCTTAGTGGACTTTATGGTCTCTCTGGAGGTGAGTAGGGGGGTGGGGACTGAGCTGAAAATTAGTTTGCCGTAAATAGCATTTATATGTCACCGTACTGAGAAGAAGCCAACACTACACCCCGTGTAATGTGCGGTCTTGGACACAGGACAACAATATATATTTTCAAAAGTACAATATTATGGCTATCTGTTAGTTGATGGATGCAGGACGCACCCGCCCACTATTCTCAGCTGACGTGTGTTTAACCTCTGTCCTCCTCCCGAGGAGGCAACACCTGGTGCCTCACCGCAACACCATTAGTGGTCAGCCACACACACACACACACACCCACACAAACACACACTCTGACGCACAGTCCACAAAAGGTATATTTGCAGCATGTCATACAAGTACACACACACACACACACACAGGACTGAGAGGAAAGATCCATTTCCTGACAACGGCCGCAAAGACACACACTTATAGAAAAAAAAAAAAAAAAGATAGGAATGATCACATTTAAAATAATGGAGTTGTGGGTGTTATGCATCAAGTCAAAAATGATGCAAATTCCACCGTCCAGTTGTGGAATACAAGTCAAATATGAGCAGTTTCCAAGAACATCTGCAAACTATAATTGTCGAAGGTCCTTATTTTGGTCTTGTGCGTTTAAAAAAACAACCTTGTCCTATTAAACAAACCCTTCACAACATTCTTTAACTGTCATTTTGCATGTTTTGCAGCCTCCACCATCGCTGAGAACGGAAAGAAAACATGCCTGAAGCTCAAAGTTTTCGTTCGAACATCAAGTAAGTACAGCTGCAGCGATGGGAAGAGGCAGCCCCCCCCCCCCCCCCCCCCCCCCCCCCCCCCCCCCCCCCCCCCCCCCCCCCCCCCCCCCCCCCCCC
>CAAKHB010001480.1:77166-101808 GCA_901007665.1 Aeoliscus strigatus
ACACTGTCAAATATGTCACTGAAATAAATCAAATAACAGCAAATTTTGTCTCTAATACGGAAAATGAATGTACTTCACTTAGTTATGTCTCATGTGCCAAAATGGATACTATCGCCACACGCACACACACTCTCTCTCTCTCTCTCTCTCTCTCTCTCTCTCTCTCTCTCTCTCTCTCTCTCTCTCTCTCTCTCTCTCTCTCTCTCTCTCTCTCTCTCTCTCTGTCTCTCTCTCTCTCTCTCTGTCTCTCTCTGTCTCTCTCTCTCTCTCTCTCTCTCTCTCTCTCTCTCTCTCTCTCTCTCTCTCTCTCTCTCTCTCTCTCTCTCTCTCCTCACCATCTCTACGTCCATTCCAGTTGTCTACGTTATGCCTTTTAAGAGGAACACCATCCATCAGGATCAGAATAAGAACTTAAAGCTCCTTTCACTTCGGTTGGGCACTAATGAGGACACCTAATAACCTTCTGCTGGACCCCATCAGCACCATTTAGCGTCACCCTCCATTATCTCTGGTAATTAGACTGAGAGCCCTGGAGACCAAAGCGGAGGGAAAAGGCCCCTTGATAATCCAAGTGAACCCCAGTAACGTCTTGATTGTTGGTAAAATTTTACAGCTCTTCCTTTGTCACAATATAAATATATTTATACATCGCTTAAAATATATTTTAAATAAGAAACCAAGATTGAAGGCCTGTTAAGTTGTAGAAACGTCGTCAAAACATTAGTTTTTCAATAGGTTTCGAGCAGCAAGTTCCAGTAAATTTTTAAGAGATTCGACTTTGTCGGCTGGAAGAAAACGACATGAGATCTCATTCCGGATGAAATCCTCCCATCTCCTCCAGATGTGGTATTTTTAGAGCATCAGAGCTTTGTGCAAAATACTTGACATCATGAGCCAATTAGCGTCAAGTTGTTCTTCCTTCTTACGAAAGGAAGGTTTCGGTCGGTGCAGGTGTGTGTTGGATAAAGACCGATGATGACAATTCACTACACCCAACCATTAAACTGGAAATAATGATCGCTCTGTGTGTCTTCCTGAACATGAGGAGGCTGTGTGACCTGCAGTGAGGAAGACGAGGGGCAGGAGGCTGCGATGCCTTTTAACTGGAAGCATGTCACACACAGATTGCCGCATCAACGCATGAATGTGCACAGATTTACCTGCGCCCCTGATTCTATTACCCCCTTTTGAGGGCGTTCTTTTCTGATAGCGGCAGTTTCGTCGTGACACAACGGCACGGCAGACGACTGAATAGACCACTTCAGCGTGAAAGCCTTTGAAGGCATCTTTCTCAAGTCAGCCGGCTGCCTTTTTTGGCAGCGTGGTGTTCCGTTTCCATGTGAGCAATCATTTTGATTGACAGGTCTGAATGATGTCTTCAGTTAATCGCTTCAGTGGTGTGAAAAGGTCATAAATCACCAGAATTATGCTGCCCTGCTTTATGAATAGATATTTTGCGGGGGAATATTTAAAACGCCTTCGAGGCATATCAACTTAGTCAACCCCATATTTATTGAGAGGGAGTTGGGGTGTGGGGGGGTGCCTGCTTGTGCCAGAAATAACTGATAAACTGAATATATTTCAGTGGCTCTTTGGGATGTGTGCGTTAGCGGTACAGGATGTGAATTCAAGGTCAGAATTTATGATTTAAAGCATCTTTGACTCAGGTATAAGTTAGATAAAATGCATTACAGGGAAAGGAAGTAAGACAACGGTTTGGGACACAAATGAAAAAGTCGTTGACCAATACTCATCAAAACAAAGTTTTACCCCTCAACAAATTGGATTTTATCACATCAGGTAAATAAATTGTCTTGGGAGGTGTGAGGGCCAGTATTACTTAAATAATGAGGTCAAAGCCTTTGGGGGTGTTTAGAGAATAGGGTTTATTTGGTGGGAGTTATATCATCTTCTTATACAGGTATGTTAGCCTCTGCCCAGGTGGAGGTTACTGCAATACGTAGGCCGTTCTATTTTAGTCATGCCACTCACATCTTGACCTTCAGGGCTGCAGCCAATCCAGAGGAAGATTATGAGAGAATGTGACGCCACTACAAAATATCAAGGCACATGACAGTGAGATCGAAACGGAGACGACGTTGAGACAGACTCTGAGAATGTTTCTGTGTCTGTATTGGATGGATTAAAACTCTGGATTGTCGCGCGTATTTTTAAAAGGAAGATGGTCGCGGGGAATTGTGCACTATGATGCTGTTGTAGATCTTTCACGTTCAGATGTGTTGCACCGATATTCCCTCGTGCAAAAGCTTAACTGATAAATCCACAGTGAACTGAAAACAAAACCAAACTAAAGATAAATCACAGTATTACTTACAACCAGAAGGGTCAGTCAGTATCCGACTGACATTATATTCCATGGTGAGTACTGACGGTTCAAGGTTCTTTCAACTGATTATTAAAAATTACTCCAATATTTATAAGAAGAGTGAGGTTATTAATTACAGTTCTTTCCTTTATGAACTACCAAGGACTGGTTTTGCAGCTAAGACACACTCAGTTTTTGACCCCAGCACGTCATGAGGCCCGTTTTAGATCGAGAGATACATCGTTTATTAGTCTCCAGGAGACATTCACATTTTGCAAAGTGTCTTAAAACTGAAAGATGCCAATGATTGATTGCTGGTACTGTGACCTTGATCTTCTCATTAGCAACAAGTCCACAATGTTTGTTTTGTTTTGTTTTTTTAATCAGCGCTGCAGCTGGGGTGTGATGAGACAGAGAGAAATCACGCCTCAGTGGTCATGAGCATCTCCATTGATCCATTGACACTGAACAGACCACTGTGTCACACTGCAGATGCGAAAGGGGTCATGCGCCTGTATTATTGCTGAAGCCGGTGTGTTTGATGACCCACACTGAGATGGATGAGGGATATTTTGCCACTGATATCATTCATAAGTACGCAAATTCAGTCATCTCAAAGCTCCACTTGAATGAATGTATTTCCTGCCAGTGCCCAAAGAATGAATGAGAGAAAAAGCAATGAGAGGGATATTACACTGACATGCCAACACTAGATCATGGAGAAGTCTTTGCCCTGGAGCCATACATTAGATTCTAATGATTTTGTCATCCTAAAAGAACAATAACTTTCAAATCCACTCTTCTTTTCACCTTCATAACCTTTGATTTATGCTTTTAATTTTTTAGTAGTCTGACACTTGCGCCATTAGGATGTTGATGGAATGAAATACTGTCAGAATTAATTTTCCTTTTCAGGTTTAATTAGTTTACTTTAAAATCCCATCCATCACTGGAGGTATAAATGAAATGTCGGAAGTACAGAGTAAAAAAAAAACAGGCGAGAGGACCGTGTTTTACAGCTGACTTCCAGGGAATAAATGTCGGCGGATTACTCATGGAGTTTTCCATAACTTTAATCTGATTTCTTAAATTAGGGCTATCCTTCGCTGACAATATTTCACACCACTCGTTCGTAGCGTCTTTAAAATCTTCTCTGTGGAAGTGTTCCATTGCATTTCATCCAGCTGGGTCCAAAAAGACAGTTGTAAATAACTTTTCAATTGGTGATACATGACCTGCTCAAAGCTTTGACAAAAGTTGAAACAACCACAACGGACTAAGCTCATTTCCTTGCGTCGCTCCCAGGCAGCTGGAGCGTTGCTGTGTTGGTAAGAAAACAGTGTTGCTTCCTGTGTTTTGTCTCTGCTCAGATACACGTGCGGCTGCCTTCGCTGCAGGCTGTTTTCATGGTTTGGACGAGCAGTGAGGAAGAGATCTGACTGTTTATTGCAACACTTGGAAAAAAAAATATCACAAATTCAGAAGTGCTATTTCTCTCGAAAAACTAATCCTACAGCTGTTTGCTTTTTTCCCCCCTTTTTTTTTAGCAGGCAGCACGGCAGGAGGCTAAATATTTGTGTTTTGTATCGACATTGTAAAGCTGATTAAAATTCTGCAAAGTTTTCCTATAGTGGATTATCGCGGCTGCCATTGATAGAATCCTACTTTTCTATATTGCATTGGATTTCAGTTGAGTAGAGCATGTCTGGAATCAGATTAGCAAACAGCTTGGCTCAGTGTTTACTGATTAAATCTCTTACTCAATCCGTGTAAGATTAAATCTGTAATAAGATCAAGACAAAGTACATCGACACCAACATTTACACGATGTATCTTGATCATCACAATGTTCTTCCGTTTAACACATGGAAACTCACATGTTGTGGGGAAGGAATTCATGACCAAGGAAGGAAATCAACATATTAAACAAAGATATTTTGGATTAAGTGTTCAACCTTCCTAATTTGCAGTGACAGGTTGTGGGCGGGGGGGTGGTTATCTTACCCTCAGCGTCTCTTCATAAAAGATGAGTGAGAAAGTTTGTAATAAAAATTATAGAATGAAACAGACAGAATCATGCGAAAAGGACTTGAAATGTTCTATGCAGATGTAACAAACAAACACCCAGTATCAATAATGTATCATATGCAGCAATGTCAAATACATTCTTTGTATTAATGTGATACATTAATATTCAATATTCATCTTATAATTTGTACACCATTCATCCCAGAGGAAGGAATTGTGGGCTTATAATAAAAATGTAAATGAATCTTTTATAGTGATACAATCCAAATTATGCATTAGGAATCCTAATCTTTACTACTGGGTCTTATTACCTGCAATTATTCTAAAATGGCGTTGAATAGCATTAATTAGGGATGAAAAGTAAAGCTCATTTGAACAGTGCTGCCTGATGTAGTTGTAACAACCCAGGTATGGTTGTAATTATTCGGGTGTGGACTGGCAGATTGAACAATGGGAGACAAATAAGTCATTTTCCTATCTGCAGAGTTTTCTTCAGAATCACTTGAGGCTACTGGGATTGTCGATATTTCCAAAAATCATGAAAGTGACCCTTTGAATGTGAGAGAACGCACACACACACACACACACACACACACACACAGTTTTATTACTGCTGCAAAGGAGGTTGTGTTTTCCTCTGCATCGCTCTTTGTCCATATCTCATTTATTTTTCAATAATTACACGACATGGGAACAGAACAAATGTGGCTAAATTAAAGTTTGATTAACGGGAGTCATGTTAAATCATGCAAATGGGAGAAAACTGAAAACATCCAGAGGGGGTGTTGTCTCCAAAGCCCACTCTCATGCTCCTATACTGTTGCCATGCCAATAACAGCGCTGTGCTCACGTGTCCGTCTTCGCTGCTGTCTTTGATTAACAACACCACTGGCATCCTGTTTTGTTTTTTTGTTTTGTTTTGTTTTGTTTTGCGTTTACCTCCGCCAAGGAGGTTATGTTTTTGCCGGCGTTTGTTCATCCGTTCAGGGCTCAGGGGTCAGGGGTCATGATTTTAATCCTGATTTTGGACCGATGATTCTGCTAGTCTGAAGAGGTAAACATATCCACTGATGATGATTGAGATACCCTAGATGCATACAATTTGAATGGAAGTTGCTCATTTGCATATCCATCCCACATTGTAGCTGGTTGAAAATAATAACAGTTCAAATACACCAAATTGTCCACAGGGATTAATAAAGTGTTTTTTTATTCTGATTTTATAAATCATTCAACTCATGCAATAAAAAAGAGAGTGTGTAAACACAATAAATTCATTTCATTGACACCCTCAGCTGGGTTCACTGTCTTCCCTGAAGATGGATCCTGACATAAAATCCCTTTTCGGTCTGGTCGCTGAGCTCTCTTGTATTACCACAGGGGGGTCAGTCCTAAATGTCAGGGTTCACAGGGTCAAACTTCAAATGGCATGTGTGTGAGTGTAGGAGTGTATCGTGTGTGTGATCCGTCCAGGCTGTTAAGTGTTGAGAGGGAGTGTTAAGAGTGTTGCACAAGACAGATCAATCATTAGTGGCAAACTATACATATCCATCACTGATGATTTGATAATAATCTGGAAATGGACGGCTGCTGAAGTCCTCTGAAAGAACATGTTGTCATTGACTTTTCAAAGGACAAATATAACACACTGTCATCAGCAAATAATCAACTTTGCAATGTGCCTTTAATCTCTTGTAATCTCAGTAATTTACCCCTCCCAACAAAACACACACACACACACACACACACACACACACACACACACACCATATATTATCACATCACACTGCATTATTTAGTTTACTGAAAGCGCAACTCGTGTTGAGAGTGTTTGCGCAAAAAGTAAACCATTTGTGATTGATTTGTGCGAAACATTTGTTTTCCAGCTGCAGAATTAAATGAAGATATACCGTAGAAGACAAATGAGGAGAAATCAGTGAGCATCGGAAAGAAAACAGATGTTTTCGAACAGGTGCAGTATGTCCAGGTGGGTGTGAGGGCAGCCGGTCTGACAGGGACTTTTCACACACGGTGTGAGCTACGTCGGTGCACTTAAGTATCTGTCGTGACTGTAATCTCACAGTGTGTGAACAGTATGGGACGGGATGTGATGGGGGAGGATTAGTCGTGTCAGTAGCCCACAATGGTGAGGTAATTAACATGGACTGTATTTTATTCTGGTTCAGCTGCCCATTGATAAAATAACTAACTAGCATCCACGGTGCCGATTTGCTGTGATTATCTTCAATGAGCAGCGATGGGCGGTTCTGATGTGGGATCTGTGTTTATTCTCTGCTCGGCGTGAGTGTTATTGTCCCTGTCCTGACCGGTTATAAATATGCCAGACAGGCAGGGCCCCTGGCAGGGGGCTATGACCAGCAGCAGCAGGGTCAAGGACAAAGGAGACCCAAGCCATTAGAAGCAGAAAATTAAATTCGGTAACCCACCTGGAATGTAGCTGCTGAGTGAAATGCGTGCCTGTGTGTGCATGTTGGGATTTTGTGCACCGTGCAGTGGTGTGTGTTGTGCTTTGGTTTGTTAAACTACTGAAGCCAAAAAAAAGATAAATCACAGTAAACTGTGATCAAGTGACTATAAAAGCACCAACTCTGATATTTGTTTGAGGAAACCGGAGACGTGAAGTTAAAAAAATTGATTCCTAAAATAATTACAAACCTGACCTGATTCTAGGGCAATTACTACTCTTTACTTATTTCAACTGTGTTAAGGGAAATCATTAGTTTATCCCACTCTGTATTTATTATATCAATAAACTTTATGGAGAAAGACAAAATAAGAACTCCATTTCAATGGGCCATGTGAAACCTGACTACATCACTCGAAACAAGTTCAACTTCATTAGGTTTTGGGTTCTATCAACTGTCTGTTTTAGAATGTCGCCTTTCCTCCTTTATTCCTGAACATTTTAACTTATTCTCCATTATTTTAATGATTAATTGAATCATTTTATGTAAAGTAGCTGTTTTATACTACATTCTTTGACACAATAGACTTGGTTGGGGGTGGGATGGTATTTTGTGTTGTCAGAGCTCCCAAGTGGTTGAACATATGCCTGTGTGTGTGTGTGTGTGTGTGTGTGTGTGTGTGTGTGTGTATTGCAGCTTGGCAGTCATATATGAAAACAGTTTATTTTATATTATGTTTCCCCTGAACCAAAAATAGCCGGTCTTCAGTTGTCCATCTCTCTCAAATGGCCATCATGTTGCGCTGTACTTCAGTTGAGGGGGCATGGCGTGTACAGTGAATGTGAACATGTTTATTGTCATTGTGTGAGCGGTGCTTTGCTTTGGAAACCTGTGCAATGAGGATTCTGTGACTCAACACTATATCATGCTGAGTTTAGCACAGTGGAGGCCATGTTTCATTTTCTGAACACAATAATAAGCATCGAGTCCTTTTTGCCAAAATAATAATCTGACACATGGAATGAAAAAAAGTTATGCTTTCCTTAAGGAAGGTGAATAATGAACTGCCATACTGTCTGCGTATGCACACAAACACAAACGAACTCAGTCCAGGATGCATATCTTGGTTTTATATTGCAGACGCTGATGCTTGACCTCAACGGTTTCAACGGCTTCAGTCCCTCAGGGTAGATGACTTATATTCATGTCTTCCACTAAATAATTCCCTGGATTTTTAATAGTCTTATTGATTTATCTCGTTCTCCCCTGCAGAGCAAAACACATTTACCACATTATTCACTGCAAATGCGATAACAACATCACAAGACTTCTCATGGCTTTATTCGCTTGAAGTCCTAACTACACGTTACCTGTGAATTTGGATGCTAAATGTAGACAAAAACACACGCTCTCATCTTCCAATGTGCTGTGCGTCACAGTTGAGTCGGTGGGTCAAAATAAATTTAATGAAACAACGTAATATCCATGTTTATAATCCCCGTGTGTCGATGTTCTGATGTTCTTTCTCCCAAAACACCATTAAAGCTGCTGGGTTTTGTGTTTGCTGCGATCCCAACTGTCCCGACAGTATTGATCTGACTCATATCACTGGACTGATTTTATTGCAATGCTTTGATTTTTCTGCTACAGACATCATGTTAATGTCGCCAAACCAAATAAATGACTATGATGATGCAAGAGACATGGATTAGAAGGAGAGAAGGGTCAGAAGGTGGCCCCCGTACATGAGGATGCACAAGTCACCTGCGATGGATTCCAATTATTTAACAACGCCTGCAAGGAATAAAAACCTTCCTATCATGCTTCAGCCATGTGGTGAAAACACACACACACACACACACTGAGGCACACACCAGCATTTTGTCATTAAAGAACTACTGTGAAGTTTTTTATTGGGGACCATTTAAAAGCCAGACCATTCATTTTGGAAGCCAGAATGACCAAGGAAACACTCAGCGAAGTGTTTAAACACATGTACTGGGCTGAGCCGGGCGGCACTGACTGCGTGGGGTATAATCACAAACAGCCAAATCTTAAAAGAGCCCTAATCCTGGAAGGATTACAGAGAAATAATCACTTTATGTGCAACATTACCGAATTCAGCTGGAAAAAAAGTCATATAAAGTGTTTTTCCTTTCCTTTTTTTACACACATTTTAATCTCCTACTTCAGATAATGGTGTTTTCAGTTCATTTATTTCTATCTTGGCTGCTTAGAGCAATGTAACCCCGTAGTCCTTGGATAATACCCATTAACTATGCTGCATTTCCAGTGAAACAAATGGAGAGAGTAGCCTGATGGAGAAGAATGGCCTCACTAAACCAAACAGACACCCACACGCTAAAAAGGGGGAAATGGTGAGGGTTTTAAAGAATGACAAAAAAAAAAAAAAAAGAAGAACGTACATGCTCACTCATTCATTCTCCACACCTGCTGTTGGAGGCTCATCGGTGGCACTGACCAGGTCCGGTATGCGATCAAGATTGTCAGTCGAGCACCTGGACGTAATCAATACAAAGACAGAAAGAACGAGTGGAGGCTCATGCTGAGGTGTAACGTGACATCACACAAATCAGCAAAAATCACATAGTATCAATTTATTTTCATTTATTTTTATAATAACTAGTGCAAGAAATGTGTCTGTGTTTTGGTTGGAATCATGTTTTCGCTGCTTGAGTATTTTCCGTCCTTCCAATAGGTAATAATACATAATGATTTGATGTTCATACCAACCTGTTCCCACAGTCCTGCGGGAGTCTCGTCTTAGACCGTAAAAATGTTGGATGAGTTCATCCTGACATGAGTTGGAACAAACAAAATGTGGTCGTCTACATCAACTGATAAATTGGGAACGTACCTGACGACGTTTGGCTGCGAACTGTTACATTCAATGGTGTTCCACTCTAAACCCAACATTCCAGCAGAGGCTGTGCATTTTAAACCTTTCACCACGAGAGTGTGTGTGCGTGTGTGTGTGTGTGTGTGTGTGTGTGTGTGTGTGTGTGTGTGAGAGAGAGAGAGAGAGACAGACAGAGACACTTCATCATCTAAAATTAGCTGGGTGGTCAAACATGGAAACTCCCGCTACAATGTCTGCTTTAGAACTTGTCGTGTGTGTGTGAGTGTGTGAGACAGAGCTCTACTGTAGCTCCCCCCAATCTTCTAGATCATTCAGAGGCGAAGTGCTGTGCCTGTATGTGTATAATAATAAGCTCCTTTGGGGGAGAAATCCTTCCCACTGTAGACCACAAACTACTCTCTTACTTCAGATTATACACTTCATCAGGGGAATATTTGTCTCCCTTTCTTTTCTCTCTTCTCATATTGTCTTATGACTACATATTCGGCGTCCCTGTTGCCATGGAAGTAACACAAAGCATACATCTCTAATTCCTCCGGCTTTTTTTCCTCTCTTAAACCACTTCAGCTGCTTGTCCTCTGCTTGGTACCACAACTGCGATGTGTTCCTTGTTTTGTTTTTGTGTGGTTGTTGTTCTCTCTTTGTCACATGTACTCAATGAGGATGCATTCATTGGTCATTTTGTACCTTTGTTTTTTGTAATGTTTTTTGCGTTCTTCTCCCTACTATACTGCGTCTGTACATCCCAGGCTGCCAGCAGCTCATCTCAAGGTCTCCATTTTGTCTCCATTGACCCACAAATAAATAACTATAGCATCCTTAATACATTCATGTCGCCACCTAATTCAGGAAGTTAAATTAAAGGAAATATGTGCGTGTATCCAATAGCGACAATAAAATTCTATCTTCTCTCTCTGAAAGAGTCTGGACTATTCCCAGTTTACGAACGAGATTGGTTTTTTCTGGCTTTTCTAGGACAGTCACCTGGTGGTGCGCTCAGGGCCATACAGTCACACATCAGCATTGCCGCTGTCATACTTGCTTTTTATAGGGTCTGGAGGAACGAAATGGGATTTTGCAATCACATTACTGTGCTGAATACATCACCACAAAATGAGAGCACTACCAAGCAGTGGGAAAAGATTTTCTTGCTCTCTTCGTGTCACAGTAGACATCCTCATTTATGACTTGTAGCTCCTTGTTTTTCCTCCTTTTAAAGTCTCTGTAGCAGCACTGTACACATGGACCTTTTTTTTTTTCATGGGGCTTTTTCTGTTTGTTATCTGTATACTGTGTCTTCAGATGATCAATAAAAATATGCCAATAGAATTTATTGACAATGTGGTCCGTATGAGATAAGGTGGTTATCACAGCTTGTCTGCCTTTCTGATGTATAATCCCCGCCTGGTGGTTGGAAAATCATTAATTGTCCTGCAGGGTAATATACAATCACATTAGTTCAGCACACACACACACACACACACACACACACAGACACACACACACACACACACATACACACACACACACACACACACACACAGACGTGAAGTTGAGAAAAAATGCTTTAAAGTGTCAGTCTTAATGGTCAGGTAACAGCCTTGAGTCTCTGTCCCCCACCCCTAGTGATGCCTTATACCAGTGTGTGTGTGTGTGTATTGGTGATGCCTTGTAGTGTTTTACTCGCAAGTCGGAGTAAGACCAAGATGTAGCATTATAACTTCAAACCTGCTCTAAAGACGTTTTGTGTTTTTCCACAGAATAAATATTTTCAACATCAATTTCCAGAGAAAAGATAAATGTTGTCCTGCCAGTGCATCATAATCTGTCATATATATTTTCAGGTAATTGGATTTTTGGATAAATTGAAACTTTAGTTTTAATAATGACATTATTTTCAGTAAAGTGGCTAAACCGATCAAATCATGATGACTGTAGCTGATTAGGGACCCACCCCCACCTCCTCCCCTCTTATCTGTCTGTCTTTGATAGAAGTCTTAATAATGAACACACATTTGTGCGGGCAGCAGAAACCATCTTGTGCATCACAAACTGGATTATTTTTGATATATTTGTCAGTAGCACAAAGAGATATGACCTCGGAATGATTCACATTATCACTTTTCATTTCTCCTTCCCGGCTAGAGCGGTACCAGATTAGGAAAATACATCAACTCCATTCATCAGACATCTATACGTTCCTGTGTGAACTAAATGGTAATAAATAAATCTCCTGATTCACATTCATGTGCTTGACATGAATGACATCTTTTCCGTTGCTTGAAACAACACTGAAGGAGCTCGATGAAATAAGTGGGGGCGAGCAGCAGAGATTAACTGATGATTTCATTTGTCAGTGTTTTGGGGTACAGAGATTTCATGACTGATTCTATTTATTGTACTTTTCTCTTGAAGTGCTCACATTTCCACATTATAATTCAGACAGTCACAGAATTACAACAAAATGAAAAGTCAAACCACACGGCCATAAAGTATTCTTTTATCGTTTGTAAAACCCTCTTAACCTCTCTATTTTATTCACAAAGCTTAACACTGGAGTTTTGGCCCAGTTTCTGCGTGCAGCTGTGTGGGCTAACAGACTAAAGGGGAGCAGAGCTGGTTTGCAAATCATTAGCTCAGCGATGGCTTATTGTCGGCTTTGCCAACTAGCTGCCGAGGTCTGTTCACCTCCTGCTCCGAAGGGACCAGTGCAACTGTGGAAGTTTGTGCTGATGCTAATGCGCTGTCATCAAAGAAATGTCAAAGTAAACATGTTCAAATGCACAAATGAATAAACTGAAAATTCAAGTAAGCTGGACATTTCATGTTTGAAATGATTAAAAAAAAAACCCTGCATGTCTCAGATGCTGTATAAAACAGATCACTGGAGTTTTCAGCGCTGTAGCCCCCTGTGCTCAGTCGCAAAGCGCCGTCTCCTTGTGCTATATCTAGTTACAGACCTTTAAAATGTGCACTTAAAATGTCTCCTGTAACTAGCGCCCTGCTTCCATTATGGTCAGCGCTGAGCCGTGTGCATGTGTGGATCAGGGCATAGGTGAAGCTATTTTGCCTCTCCATATCATGTGTGCAGTTATAAAGAGGGCCCATTAGGTTTAATGAAAACCATATTATCAATTAGACATTCCCCCACTGTGTGTGTGTGTGTGTGTGTGTAAGGGGAAGTTGCATCATGTACTACAAGAAGTAGTCGTGCTTTTGAGCTGCAGCGAGGACATGCAAGTGAGGAAACTTGTCCATTTGCACACAGTTTGCCTCAATGCTGCGTTGAGGCGCCCTCCTTTTACGCACCTTCCTGTCACCTTTCTCCTTTGTCGTGTAATTCGTGAGTGAGTGCCCATTAGATCATCTATTCAGGTGTGTAATTGAGTGTCAGACCAGCAGCCACTTCCTCCCTGCTGCTTTTACAGCATTCATTAAGTACTCGTCTCAAATAAGCAGGTTGAAGTAAATGTCCTGTCCTGCAGACATCTGTTGAACCTATTCCCGATAACTGATATTCCATCACTGATATACAGCCCGTCAAGGCCAGTGAACGTGTGCAAACTCTAGTGTCTAAGGGGAACTCAATTACTTCAGAGGTCACAGAGAAAATGGAACACTAAATGAGAGAGGACAGAAACTTGATTTAATCGTTTCGCAAACCGAAAAGCAAATATCAGACCCGTCTGAATGCCTTTTGTAAAATAAGGACGTTTTAAGCTGTGACACTATACTGAGGTTTTGTCTCGTTCATACTGAAATGCAGAGAAATAGTTTGATTTAGCTGCTGGCCTCATGTTTTTTTTGTTTTTTTTTTTTAAGCTCAAAGCCTCATCTAATGTCTTGCTGTCTGTCACACACCACTGGAAAGAAGCTAAATAATATTTCACAGTTTCCCTATGGGGCGCCATCTAAATCCTGTAGCACTGTCACATGATAGCGCTCTTGCTGAGTGGAGAGCTGTTGTGCAGACATGCACGTCTGTGTGAAAGCTTGTGCAAGTGAGGCTGCATTCTTGTGCACGTTGCATGTCGCGGGGCGTGTCGTTCAGGGGGCTGAGAGGCTTCGCTAAGTTTGTAAAGGTAAAACATGTGTTTTAGCTAGCGTTCCCACTCAGTTTTATAGAGGGAAATGACATATCCTATTTCTGACGGCGAGTGTTAAAAAGTGAAATGGGGATCGATGCTGAGACAAAACATACCTCATGGGGACCACAGCAAGAATCATAAAGTCTGGAAGATGGAGACAGGTATCCAGAGCCATATTACACTGAACCCAGTAAAACATAAGGAAGCTGGAATTAAATTACATGATATTATATAGTCATACTTTTGACCCAAAGCTAGTTTTATTCCATTGTAAAATCACATCCACAGAATATTGGAATCTATCCAAGTCAAAACAGTTTTAATTATTTGAAACATACCCTGCACTCCCTTATTAGCTAAGTATAGCTATATTTATGGAATATTCTAAAATGTACACTCGTTGTCAGTTGGTTGGCCACAAGTGTCACATGGATTCTAATTAGTTCCCCTGTTTACTTCCCTGTTATAGTATAGTATTCATTGTCGCTAACACAATAGTTGTTCAGTGGGCAAACATGATGGTTATTTGGATAAAAAACACACTGATTAACTCTTGTTCCTTTTGTCAAGATAAGCAAACACTGTCCTGTACAGTCTGACGGCTCACACCTTGAAATATTGTCCCAGATCCCAGCCTGCATGTTTGTTATGATCAAGACAAACAATTTTTCCCGCTGAGGAATTTCCTTCCACTAAACCAGTCAGTCGTTAGTTTGAGCTGCTTGTTGCCTGTGAAAGATGCCTTTCAACAGGCGTGGGGATTTCCAACAGCTCGAGGTAGAACAGCCCCTGGGAGTGGAACGCGAAAGGGATAGATGATGAAGGAAAAAAAAAAAAGGAGAGTGGAGAATAAGTTGCTCAGAGACTACGGGAGCCTGGCCCGTGGTTCTCAACACATCCGTCTTTACCTGAGGCAGGCAGGAGATTGGTCCCCGTTAGTGCCGCTTGGATGTCAAAACATCGTGAGGCGTCAAACAGGAACACCACCGACCAACGTGTTTCAATCCATGAACTGATATTTCCGCAGATAAACATGGTTTATCGCATGTTGACAGGCAGACACAGATAACGATTGTTGAAACATTTCCCTTTTCATGTGGGATGACTGAGTGTGTCCAAAAACAACGGAGCATATAAAACGTAAGTGTTTTCTGATGATCAGTAGATTTGTGGAAATATACAGAGAGTGTTGATATAACTCAAGCTGTCCACCATCATGTCCAAAATCTTCCACAAGAATGCAACCGCAGCAGTTTGGGGCAGAGCCAGGTTGCACTGCCGGCTGGGAAACGGGCTCGGAGTTCACACTGGTCAAATCCAGTAGATTATTAAAAGGAAACAGGCATTGTGTATTTATGTTTAAATTTGCATTTGCACATTAGAACATATTCAACAGTTTGAGCAGAGTGAGAGTGTGCTGCCTTGTAGTCCAGCACAGATCAAATGTGGAGAAAGTGCGTGTTCATTTACAATATGAGTCCGTTTTCTGTGTGTAATTGTTTAAATATACTTGTTATATTGTCACATATTCATATTCGTACTTTCCCAATTGCACGCCTACTCCCCTTAAAAGAAACAGCACTTGAACTGAAAGTAATGTGCCGCTGTTTTTCTTTGTCAAATAATATCACCCTGCTTTATGAAAGAAATGAAACGAACCTTTCACCTCCTCCCGTCTCTAATACTTTTCCATAAATTGTCAGGGAGAACAAGATGCACGCAAGCTTCAAGGCCTGGAAATGAACGTATTTTTACTGGCTCAGACACCTTCCAGAAGATATTAGCTGTGTAGGAAATGTGCTGAATATTGGAGACCCCGCTGTCCCGGGCCAAGAAAGACAGTTGGTGCAAACCCCAGACTGCCTTGCGGCTCCCATCTCTCAAAATGTCAAAGCCTGGAGCTTTAAGTCTGCTGTGTTCAGCTGCAGATCCGCACTGGACAAGGCAGGCAGACCGGCTGTCCAGCTCGCTGAGTCATAGTGGTGATTAAATGTGTGTGGGGACTGCGGGGTCAACTCCGATACCCAGCCCAGTCTGCAGAAAGGGTTTAGGTCCAGGCTCATTAGAGAAAAGTTGAGCGATTTCTTTCCAGTGGCGCACCACTTGTGATTCCATTTGCAAAAAAGAAGAAAATCTGGCTAGTTGAGGCACCGTCCAAGTTTCCCATGCAAGTACTGACACTTTTGTGATGTGCATGTGTGCGTGTGTATGTAAAACATACAGCCCCATGCGTAAACGCCTTTCTGGCAGATACATCATTCCAGATGTGAAAGAACAACACAAGCCTGCCACAAACATTTGATGGCCGCAGGTCGCGCTATTCAGAGTAAAGATATTTATGATCCCATAAATGGGATTATTTTTGAAGTAATCCATTTTCATGAGAAACAAAATGGAGTCAGGCGTTAATCACCAGACTTGCAAAGCTCTCTGCTTCACATTCCTCACGCTCCGCACAAATGAGCCCAGAAATGTGGCCGACTCGAACAGTTACATGTCGTATCCTGGTCCGTGGTGTCATGTGGGACTGAGGGCTAATGACCCAGAGTGCAGAACACAATGAAAGCCAATTTGCAGCATCTCATCATGGCCCTCCTTCATTATTATAGTCCACATAACTTTAAGGCTGTTTTTTTTTTTCGTGAGATGAGGAGGCATTAAATATGCTGTCTGAAGCTGTCGAGGTCAGTAAAACCACCGGCGTCAGACACAACAGTTCCGAAGTGGTAAAGGCGATGAATCCTCCTGTGATGGATGCAAATCATTTAGCTTGGTCTTGTAAGGTCATGAAGGAGAACATTCTAACTCGTAAACTCATGTAATTTTAATTCCAGACGGAAAGAAGAAATAACATTAAGTGCTTTTGGCTATACGCACTCTGCTGATATTCAGATAACCTCACATCCACGCCTCCTTCGATGTGTGTGTGTATGTGTGTGTGTGAGAGAGAGAGAGAGAGAGAGAGAGAGAGAGAGCACTCTAAAACCTCTGGGACTGTGGTTGGTTCAAAGTTCAAATGTCTTTATGCCAAAGAAAGTAACCAGACCAAGAAATGTGTGGTGAACTTCAGACCCTGCACTCAAATTCTGGATTCTTGATGAGATCATTTTAACAGTATAATAAATAGCACACAGAGCACATGGGATATCTTGTGACATCAACCAGGATGAATTTGTTTTCCTCTTATGACTTTTCACACACAAGGTTAAAATACTCAATAATTATTCTCAACTGAGAATGACCAAAGACATAACTTTTGTTGTTTTGGTGTAGTTAAATTGCAGTGTTTACCTCCTCAGTCAGCACTAAGTGATAGTGGTCAGTTGTTGGCAAGAAGTGATCCGAGACTGGCCATGGACCAGATCGAACTCACACTCTTTTTCAATGAGCTTTACCAGTGCAGGACATTTGATTAAATGCTGTGACTTTGCATCTGCATCACCAACGTCTCCCTGTTGTGTCACACCAGACCGCTGAAGCCAGGTGCTCCGTCAGAACGTGGTGTTGGCCTTTGTCTGAGAGGCAGCTCTCCTTTGAATGTTCTAGAGATGACATTAGTCAGCTGCATGTGAGACTCATTGTGCTTCGTTAACAAGTCTAATTCGTGCCTCATTCTGTCGTCCAGCTCGTCCAAGATCTCAGAAATTCGTTCTGGAACCTACTGGGGCTGGAAGAATCATCATACTGGCACACATATTTGCACCATCTGTGATGAAGAGGGCTGTGTGGTTATGGATCATTCACATATCCTCATACATGAATGCATGCACAAATATCTATACAAATGCTATCACATAGAGATCAAGACGCAGAAAGATGTTTTTTATTCTGTATGACACTGACACAAGCAAACACATAAATGCTTTTGGGTTCTCGCTCTATCACACACACACACACACACACACACACACACACACGCACGCATTGTTGACGGCATAATCCCCATTCTCGTCTAATCCCAGAATCCCTTAACTAATTTGGGCTAAAAACCACAACAAATGAGATGATATCATTTTCAATCGTAGCCTTGGTGGGTGATTTGCTTTGCCAGCATCGACTGTGGATTGTTAAATAGATGACACAGGATAAGTGGTGGCCTCAGGCACGTACACCTACCTGCTCAGATAATCCTGAAAGCGATATATTGTCCAACATATATGCACATCTATGCATCTCCTGACCCAGCATTTTTATTTCAGAATTGCAATGTTTTATGCCGGACAGACATAAAATCTCTCCCTTCAGTCGACTATACTCACAAGCATGTATATCATACATCATAAGACATTATTTTCAGCGTCTGAGGTATTTGATCACCACAGATTCCTATCTGGGCACACCTCTTCACCATCCTTTTTGAAACGAACTGCTGGTCGTTATCCAGCTGTTAGATGACGATGTGTTTGAACTTAAATTCATTAAATAGATAACGGCATTGCTCATTTTAATGCTCTGCCGCAACACGCCACTGCTGTTTGCTTCCAAAAAAGATCAGGAACCTCGGAACTAACGGCGCACACTAACTAGCAGCATAATGCTACAGCAGATTTAGCTGTGCTGCGGCTATCGCTAGCTGGGCCCTGGAGGACAAGCTGGCATGGAGCTTTGTGAGGCTCCAGCTGCCTGCTTCTGTTAGTGTCTGTGTGTCAACCATGTCAAAGATCCCTTCTCCAGGAAAATCCCCGCACAGCCTCTATGAATATCATAACAGTTATTGTATATCACATCACCTACAGAGCAAAAAACCCGACCAATAAAAACAAACCACCGTGAAGCAACCTCAAACCCACATCTCTACCCAACTTACCCCTGGTGGAATCTTCTCTCCAAGACTGTCTATAATTTTGGCAGGTGTTTATTTTTTTCTCTCTTTGAGCAATTAACTTTATTCTTTACGCATGAATATCTTTTCCAAGTATGATGTTGTTGCTGCAGTAGCCATTTCAGGACCCCATGCAGTGCAGGTGTCGAGCCGTGGTGCTGTAAAACACTGCCACGGATTCGATAATGTCTGTTCGCTGCCTTCTCATATAGCTATTAGAGGAGCTCTGTGTCTCTGTAGACTTTGTGGAGATAGCTAAGGCAGATATTAAAGAGGGAATTAAACACGCTCCTCTCTGCGCAGTGTTTCCCATTAATTACCTAGAATGTGGCAGTCTACTGCGGTCGAAATTGTCCTGACAAAGTTTGATAATGGGCGAAAATATTTTTCCACTTCTCATAAGAACATAATCGTTCTCTCACGCTTTGTTTGTGCTCATTGCAACACATGTCAAAATGTTGGATTTAGACTTGAACACCCTTGAATGCAACACATGCATCGAAGCATTTCCAGATGAATTCCCAGTTTCTTCTCTTCTTGTAGACGACATTTTGTGTTTTCCAGCTCAGAATGACCTCTTTAAACACATATATGTGTGGAATAACTGTGTCTGCTGAGTGGCTCACACACAATTGTCAGAGTTTGACAGTGAAACTCAGACAAACACATTTTAAGGAAGATATAAAATCAAGTTTGGCTGCCAGCTGCAAAAATAATCAGTCAACACATGACATTTATATAAAAATAACAACAACATTATGTGGAAACAAAACTCACATGAAAATATAAATAAAAATAGAGAAAGAAAAATATCAGTCTGTGGCAAAATAAAGTGATAAAACTGGTGGTCTTGCAGTATCTAAATTTACTATCTATCTAAATCTAACTAAATTTACTTCATGTAAATGTTTTCTAGAACAGAAAGTCTTGACCAGAGGCATCATTACATTACTGCAGATGTTATAATTGATAACGAAGTTGAAATCAACTTTACATACATTATTTCACTGAAGGTGAAATGTTGTACATCATGTTATGTGGTATATATACAAAAACCTCAGACACAACAAAAATAATGACCATCCATGTATTAAGAAATTATATTTTTTTCTATTTTGTTATGTGTCTGAGAGCAAAATGTCATCCATGACTGATTATGGTCTAACAATCTGCCTTTAGTCACTACTTCATTGTCTGCTGACAAACATGCTTTAATTTTACAGTATAAGTAAAGATAAAGAATAAAAAAGAGTCAGAGATTTGTATGCAGTTGCGCACACACACACAGACACAGACACACACACACACACACACACACACACACACACATTTCTTTGCATTATCTATACGGTACACATAACCTTGTGGAAAAAAAAGAGTACAAAGTTGGCTGCCTGAATATTCATCCAGGGACACAATGTGTACACCAGGTGATAAAACTCCTCCGGAACAGGGGAGCGTGCGATATGAAGGGCAACAGCAAAGGCACCACGATCGCAATCACAGACAACAAGCTGACGAGGTGGCAGGGGTACTGCCTCTGGAGACGAGAGGCGTGCAAAAGTAACACCTGTGTTTTTATATATAGGTCCAGCAGCAGACAGACTTGCGAGCCAGACCGTGACAATGAGGCGGTAGTGCAGGGCTGGGACTTGAAGACAGTCTAGACGGAGAGATGAGATAGGAAATAAGATTGAATTGCAGAGAAGTGGGACTCACACAAATGGGGTTTTAAACATCATTTAACAGTCCAAGACGTTCACGCCAAGGCAAACAAGTTGAGACTGGTGGACATTTGGATGTTTTTTTTTTTCCATGTCATTGGCCACGCTATGTGGCTGTTGGCGATGTCATCATAAACAACTTTGAGCATTGACATTACACAAGAGATGTTGCTGACAAAACCAAACTGTCTGCAATGCTCCTAATTATGAATCATTCTCTTATAATTCTAAGAAAATTTGCAAGAATGATCTCTTCTGTACTTTAATGGGAGAATGTGTGTGTGTGTGTGTGTGTGTTGACTCATGCCAGTCATTTTTAAAAATAATTTTCTGCAAATAAGAGTTGAATCTTTAGCAAATAGCAAAAACAGAATCAACTGCACTGAGTCTGTTAGCATAAATTAATTATGTGAAAATATACAGTACCCAGTTTATTACGGTGACACAGTTCTGCAGTGTGTCAGTTGAATTTAATTTGATGATATAATGTATTATTCTTCTTTTGTTGTTCTCTGTAGATAACACATGCTTTACAACTGTCTGTCTTTTGAAATAACTGGAGCAATGTTTTTCTTCATGTTTTCAATGGCAGCATCAATGATGTTCCTTTTTTTTTCCTCCACACCCTCTCTCGCTCTCTCTCTTTCTCTGTCTCTGTACGTGCCCATCTGCTGAAATGACGTCACTGTGTCTGCCTTTACCCATATGCTTGTGGTTTTGATACGTGTTTCCTAATGTTCTTCAGATTTTGCCCTCACTGAAACATGTTTCTGATGTGATAACCACAGCAAAGTTTCAGCTTATCCCAGGAGAGA
The DNA here is from genome assembly GCA_901007665.1 of Aeoliscus strigatus. Classification (NCBI taxonomy): domain Eukaryota; kingdom Metazoa; phylum Chordata; class Actinopteri; order Syngnathiformes; family Centriscidae; genus Aeoliscus; species Aeoliscus strigatus. The sequence goes on from CAAKHB010001480.1 coordinate 98,277, forward strand.
AAAGTCAAGCAGCTGTTGTTGAGTATTATTTTACAAACTATAAATCTATACTCACACCAGGGATCTTCATATATATATATATATAAAATGTAGTTTATTTGTATTATGTTGTAACTGGACAGGAACCAGTGGGAAAAAACCCTGTTTCGTCTCCTGCAACCATGAACACAGAAAATCCTTTCTCTCCTTGCAATCTAACGGACTGTTCTTCTCTCTTCCTCTGTGCTTTTAACTTCACAAACATTTCAGCATTTGAGCTGCTTTAGGTCACAAAAATATGACATCTGGTGCTCTAATGATTTGCAGACTATAAGTGGTAATGCCCACCATGAATCATGAAAATGCATTTTCCCATTTCCGTTATGGAGGAGCCTGCATGCTCACAGAGAGATTTACACAGTCATTGCTTTCTCATTCTCTGCCTCCTTTCTTGCATCCTCCCTTTGAGCCATTCCACGTTAAAGTCATTTACATTTCAAATGTTTCTGAGGTTTTACATTGTATTATGTTTTATATTTGTTTGCCGGTAAAAGCCAGAGTTCTTGTGTGCATGTGAAGACTTTTATTGAGGTCGCAATCTGATCACTTAACAAATCCATCAGAAAAAAACCTTATTCTATCCCCTGAGGGACACACTGGATCTTACATTGGATTAACGTGAGATCACTCTGTCAGCTTTAAAGTTGTGCAGCTGCATGGCTGACTGTCGTTGTGCTAGACTGGAGCAATTATGGCTTTGCTGTCTGAAACACAAGACATCTCCTTACAGCGCAACACAAGGTTTCCATTTTAGGGTGTTTAGCTGCCCTGGTACACCTTGAGGGCATTTACATGGTTATCAGCATCAAAGAATGACAGCTCTGCAACTGGTTTGTATGCGCACATCTCAGGTTTGGAGAAGTGTGTTCTTCTGATGTGTAAAATTGAATAATTTGCGTTGAGTTCAGTGTCAGATATATGGTTCACTCTGGAGATGAATGGAAAAGACAGACGTCTGATGAATGTGTTTGAATTACAATTTACCTTTTTTTTTTTTTTTAAATCATGTTGAAGGATTATTTCAAGTATAAACAGGCCGATAATTTTGACGAAAGTTCCAGGAAATCTGCGAGGAAAAAAATGTCTGAGTAGGTTTTTCCATCCACAGTCATCATGTGAACATAGTGCATTAAGGCAGAATATGATTAAAAATGTTCCGACAATGAAATCATTAAAGATGATGGAAAAGTGTATGCTCTGTCACGCCACACAGAAGTTTCTCTGCTGCTAATTACATCACATCACATCACTCCCACTCTGGATACAATCATGTTGATTGTATCCAGAGTGGAAGTGAGTTTGAACAAGCTCTTTAATTGTTATTCAAGAAGACTAGTTAGCAACAGTCGCCATCACAAAACAGAAGGTTATTCTTCATTAAACCTCATCTAAAATGGGTATTGTCACTTTCTGCCACCACCTCACTGGTGCATGTGAATGCAGATTGGCTGAAAGTATTATCGGTATTATCAGTTAACATATGAGCTGTATTTTACCTGAGAAAAACTTCTCACGCCATAGAATTGAACATTCCGTGCGGCCTCATGGGTCGACATGAACCTTTGACGATCGGCCCTCTTTGGTCTTTGCCAGGAAATGACTACAGTTTAAGTGGAAGTGCTTAACAGCTGGTAGTGGCGATCCATAAACAGTAGATGGAGGCCCTGCTTGGAGCGACACACTGTGCGATGTCTAGCTAAAGTTTCAGGCTTCTGCGTCAGAGCGTAAATCATACGGCACAGGGAAACAGAAGCCAGATGTCCGATCCTCCTCACGGCTTTGGAGCGTGTTTTAGTGCACATCTGCCAGTGGTGGTGTCGGTGGTGGTGCTCGTACTTGAAATGGTCCTGCTGTATGCACAACTGTTGACATGTAGAATAGAATGGCCAATAAGAACAGTATTTTAATACCGTAAATGTCTTTGCAGTATGGGGAAGCAGAACTTCAACAGTCCATATTGTCTCTAAAGAGACACTTTTTATTCCTAAGGATACATTAAAAAAAAAAAAAAAAATCCCCCAATAAGTGGCCGTCACGTAGATCTGGTCAAAGTATTACAATAAAATACTAGAATAAAATAAAATGCTATGAAAATTATTGTTGATGGTTTTTCATTCAGCCAGCTCTGCAATCTCATGGTATCTTATAGAAGATGTTAAACTTTGGCTAGCAAATGTTTCCCTCTGCCAGTCAAATGAGTGTTATCATGACACAAGCGTCACCTTCATGCTTCAGTTGTGTAACAAAGTGTTAACAAAACTTCTCCAGCTGTTTTGTAGGCCCGAATATCATCCTTTGAGATTAACTATGTTCCATAAAGTTGTTCCATCTGTTCTCTTTTTACTGGTGGTGCATACGTCATAGTGCCTTCGGCAGGTTCAACTTGACATCACGTTGTCTTCGACTGTTGTCTCACGTACCAGCTTCTTGGGTTTGACACCTCCGAAGGTGCCCGTACAGCCTCTCAAAGCTCAGACTGAACATTCCTGTCATGTTTTCTGTTCAAGTAGTATTAGAGGAATATGGAATGTGCAGAATGTAAGTCAGCTGAATACGCAGCAGTGTACAACATGACACACTTCGACGGTTCATGGTTGGTGAAGAACGTACTGTTTGAGACTGACCTACCAGGCTGCCTCACCTCCTGCTTATTCTCGTCAGTTTTAGTTAGATGTAGACTACGTAGACCATACAGACATGTAATAAATACTGAATCTATGAAAAAAAGAGAAACAGGTGCACACCGAGAACAGAGATACACAGATTATAGATACGGAATATAAAACTAGAATTACTATTACTTTGATAGCACAGTAGAACACAGTAGAAGAGATCTATGTCTTGACTTACTTTTCATGGTGGCAGGCTCTGCCTCCCCTGAATGAACGTGCTGATGAACAACAGGACGTCCATTGGACACCAACTGCTTCAGACAGCCATCGGGTTGGCTCCCTGAGCAGAGGACCGCCCTGTCCCGGGTCTCAGGATGTGAAAGGATGAGATAACAGTGAAGGAAAGAGGCACAGACAATGCTACTGGTCCTGGTGGGCCAAAGACTTACAGGACAGCCCGATAGAGGGAAAACACACAGGACTGACATGACTCCAGCCAGCAGAGCAGAGCGAGGGGGTTGTAGACCGCAGAGGTAAGATCGATCAGAATTAGACACGATCAATAAAAAGACTACAACAGAAGTGAAAGTGAAGGTCTTTCAGAGGCCCATTCTCTAATATTTCACAGGTTTAATTACATTCCTGAAACAAATGAATGCTGAAGCCTTATGTTGGCTTTAGGGGGGAAAAGAGAAATTAAAACGTATAATTTCACTAAAATGTCACATGGATATAGACTGAGTGTGAGTGTACATCAGAGATAGATGTCTCTGTCAGAAAGTCCTCGTTAATGGAGTCTCAATTTTCATGTTAACTGAAAAATAGAACTTCTTCCTCTCTGCATTTAAACATATTTCCATTCAAGCTTTTTTTTTGGGGGG
>CAAKHB010001480.1:101828-114314 GCA_901007665.1 Aeoliscus strigatus
GGGGGTAGATCTCCACCAAGCTTTGACACTTTGAATGGCGGCCTCAGGCGAGTGAATTTGCCCACTGCTGATCTCTTCGCTCTGATGCTCTGATCTATCTGCATTACTCCTCCTTTCTGTCTCCCCTCAGCCACCCCGTCTCTCTCTGCAAGAACCGTCAAGGCAATCCGCTTCGGTGACACTTTTACAGGATGTCCAGGATGAACTATGACCCAGGACCCAGGCGTCCCCCAAACTGTCACATGATTTAAAGTGTCACATAAATTAGTGGCAAATTACCTGTCAAGCACCTGCTGGTAACAGTGTTGAGAATCTTTTCTTACCAAAAAACCGCTGGCAAAGGAGGTGAGGAGGAGCTTTTCCACTTGACCAGAAATCATCACTTTACAACCCCGTGCCCCTTTCCACAGCTACGACAATCTGTCAACATTATAACATATAATGTGCGGTTGGATGTGACACAAATTGCAAGTGACACGTGAGCTGTCAAAGGCGTCGTTCTCGACGGGACAAATAAGCTCAGTGTTCTGCTGAATTAATCAGCGTTGACAGGAGGAGAACTCCCTGAGCTCTTCCCAGTCACAATGTACTGTTTGCGTCACCTCTTAATTGCTCTTGCTTGTGTAATTAACTAATTGCAGGCTGTTATGATTTTAGAGATGATTGTTTAATTTAGTGCAATGAGAGTGTCATTGTTAGCCGCAGTAGCAGAAGTTCATTCCAGAAAATAAAGCACGCTGGGACCAATTATCTAATATGAACAATGTTGACAAAAAATGATTTTGACAGTTACATCAGTTAAATAATTGTTTTCGGACATGATCAGCAGTGATATCTAAATACAACAAATATTGGAGGGGTGACCGTTGCAAATAAATGGATATTTGTGAATTGTTCAAAATTGAAAATATTTGCGTTCATGACATGAGAAAAGACAATTCAGTTCAATTTTGCTTTGAGATTCAAGTCTTTTAATACAGTGGTGTCTTTTAATACATGGGCGTATTGGAAGAACTGTGCTGACTTCACAACGTTTGAAGTGTTCAGGAAAAAAACACATTAAATCTGAAAATGAAAGGTAATATCCGATGACCTTTTCTGTGGGACCTAACTACATTATTCAAGCTAAACGCACAGACTGGATATGATGCAGAATCGGCTAAATGATGCACCAAGTCATGTTTTATTCATCTGGGCTTCTTCACAAGCTGCAGCCACACTGAGAAAAAATGTTTTTGTTTTTATTTTATTTTATTTCATTTATTTACTTTCTATTTTTTTTTTTTTCAAAATGTTACAAAAATACAGTTTGAAATACAGGGATGAGTGCAGTATTTTTAACTGTCATTATTTATTTGGCAGCTTGTGAATCTTGGTCAGGGAAGAAAAAAGGAGAGATGCACATTCCAGCATGTCATGTCAGCCTCGACATTCTGCAGGACATTTCATGATTTTCATCTCAGTTGATTTGCTCTGTGCGTCATGACGGCAATTTGTAACGGGTTCAACAGTGCAACCTTACTTACTGACTCATGTCAGTCAATGACTATGACCCATCCATCATCTGGTGTATAATTACTTTGTACAGTTAGTTCTCCCTCCGTCACTTTCACTTTCGCAGCCTGTGCGCAGAAGGCAGGCGAGCCCCACGCTACTCAGCTCTCAGATTGCCTGCAGAAGTGATTAGAGGTGGAGGCACACGGGGCGAACCTCATCAGTGACACGGTAAAGACCGATTTCATCAGGGTACTGTGACGTTTGGTGCAAACATTTAATGAGGACAAAAAGTTAGGTATTATCAGAGCGAGGAAGAGGAAGTGAGAGAGGTGAAAACTGTTTTGGCTGAGCAGTTGTCTCACATGAAGAGCGGCATGCTGTGACCATATGCTAGTCCAGGTGGACTTGGTATCCAGGCAACTGGATCAAAGCAGCAGGGGCATTTGCAATTGAATCCAGAGGATTTTTTTCAAACAGAGGAGTCAGTGAGAACAATGCTGCTATCATCTGTCAGCAGGTAAGATCACCTGGCCTCGTCGAGCTGGACTCTCCCTCTGGCAGCTCCACAGGGAGTTCATTCAGACACTATCCTGCTTTGGAAAGACAGTTGTACAAGATGCCTGGAGGGGATACTGGCATGTTTTGAATGTTTTGATATTCAGTGATGATGGTGTGTCAGCACATTCGTCACTGGCCACGTACTCGAGTTCATGAGAAGAGCGCGGACACTCAGTTTACGCCAGCGTCGTTACAGACTTGTGGGAAAGAAGTGGTGTGTTGTGTCTTTACACCACAAACGGCAAATAGTAAAAACCTTGTGAAGAGGAGAACAATGGACCCACTGGTTTTAGTGGATAAGTGCAGCTCTGTGAAGACGATGACTAATCTCACTGCAGGTTGTGTGTTGAGTTGACCAGTAAACCATCAAAACAATGGAAATACTAGTTTAAAAGACACATTCAGTACCATCTGGACTGGACTGTTGGTTTAGCCTTTTTCTTTATGTGTAATGTAGGTGCATTCCAAGTTCTCTGTCCCTTTCCTGCTTTTGTTTCTGCATTTTGTTACTCAGGTTTTACTTCTTGTGCACGCTACTAACCTGACTGATTTTTTTTTTTTTTTTTTTAAACATGTCTCATTTTCCTGTCTTGTGTTTTGGTCCTTTTGTGCAAGCACATGTGCATTTTACAGTTTTCTTTTGTTTTGTCCTGGTTCAGTTAACTCTTTGTGGACACCTCTATGATTTCTTGGTGTGTTTTTATTGTGTTTGTGCGGTTGTGTGTGTGTGTTTTGTTTTTTTTTTTCTCGCTTTGTTTAATTTCACAAACCTCATTCATTAAACCAAACTGCCGCCTGTTGTATGTCTATGTTTGAGTCAACCTGCTTGCAGAAGCAAATGGAATACAGAATTTTGGGCAGAGAGGGAACATTTTCCAAAGTGCTGGAGCTGCCACCCCAAAGGTATGCTATCCCTTACCCTTAACCTCAGCTTTTAGGCAAAGCAAGACCTTAAACATTATTATCACAGTAAAGAGGTTGAAAAGAAATAGCTTTGCAGGAGTTCTTGTGTTTGTGTATATTATGTCTGGTGAGTTATTGCCCCCACCTCTCCCTCGGCACAAAATTCCGAGGTAGAATCTCCGTTAGGAGACCTGAATCGAGTTCAACACGTCCAGGATGTGTTAAAGTTAGCTGGCTCGACAAATGCTTACAACTGCAAATGCATCGCTCAAACTGTGTCCCAAATGTGTTTAATGTCAACAAAGATAGGACTAAAACATGGAAAGATCTTCACTAAAGAAGAACAAACCATAATCGTCAGGAATAAATCCACAGTTCAGGCCAAAAGAAACAGAGTTGTTGCAGCCAACACAGGAAGAGACGCTGACAAAAAAAGACTGAATGCGTAATTTAATAGTTATCAGTGGAGGCAGTGGATTGGACTACAATCCCAAATGTGTATTTTCCACTTCATCAATGGTTTGCATTGAGCATAAAAACTACCTCAGCGCCACAACGTGATGATTGGTTGATATAAACAGCCCGGCTCTTGAAGTAATGCTCCCTGGACCTTTGCAGAAACAGGAATATACCATCAACCTATCAACCTGCTTTGCTTATTTGTTAAAATATTCAGATACAAAGGCAAAGCGGCTGCTTAACAAAGCAAACAAGAAATAAATTGGCCTAATTGTGCTGATGAGGAAAAGAAACACATCCAACAAGCACAATTTTTTTTCAAAACTAGTACTTACTAACACATTGTTCATGACGACACACACTCATAGTATGGAATGTTCTGAATGCTAAACATACATTCTCTGAGGGAATCTTGATTGTTTTCATCAGCAACCCTCATTAAAACACTTTGTATCATTTCAGTATGTCTCTCTGTATTTCACACAGTCCGTCTGACTCAGTGGCAGGCCGGTCGCTTCTTAATGTTGTTTCTAAACTACAGAGTGAAAGATCGACTTTGAACAGTTTGATGCGTTTTTTGGAATCTGGAATGGGGCCCAGACAGTGGCAATGCCAAGTTCGAAGCATTATAAGTCAGACAGGAAAAGCTAGAATAGGAACCTCCTGCTGATGGCTAGGGGCTTCGTGTATTTGTAAAGTGGAGCCATTCCACAAGGATTTGTGCTTGAGAGAACTATAAAAAGAAAATTAAGTGATATTTGATCTTTGACTTTGTCTATTCACTGCTTTATCTGCTTTAGTGAAGAAGTGACTCTCTGTAAAAGTGTACAGTCCCACTCAAACAACAAACAGATATAGGTAAATATAGTGTACCTCTATCTTACTTACTATTTAGATTCCAGTAATGTCTGCAAATCTTTTAATTGGTTTCATTTGTTCCTTAATCTTTGCACATTGTCTGCAACTTTTAATGTGCATTTTAGATTATTCACCTATGCTTTTTAGCTTTTTTACTCTTTACTCTTTCGTTTCGTAAGGTTTTCATTTGTTGTTGTTGCCTGGCTATAAGTAATGTGCTATTAAAAAAAAAAAAAGCTGCATTGTGTTCATTGCCTTGCTTTTGAAAAACAAAAATGAAAAATAGTATCCTTCTAAACTATGCAGACACAAGACTTGTCAGTTTTCCAGATTCCCAAACTGCAGTCTGTCTCTAATCTCATGTCAGGGGCAAACTAATGGAGGGTGTGTGTGTGTGTGTGGGGGGGGGTACTGGGGAAGGGGGTGTTGGTGAAGGCAGCTGTGTCGGCCACCGTGTGCGACACACTGAATCTGTTGCTCTTTTTCATGGAACTTTTTTTTCATTTGAAATTGATGGAGAATGTGGATGGTGCAGTGCTGGGCTCCGGTCTAATGAGTTACAGGTGGGGTTAGAATTCCCCTGTGCTGCAGCTCACCGCTCCAGATGATCCTGAATGCTTTCGCAGGCAGCTAGCTAAAGCCCCCGTTTTTTATTTTGGAACACTGTTTTTCTTCATTTTCAGTGGAGCTGCTGCTGCTGCTGTTGACATTGGTGTTAGAAATGTCAGGATGCAGCAATTCTTATTCCTTTCATTACTCATTACCGTTCTTGTTCTGATCATTTATCTTTATTCAACTCTATTTCTTATTCTAGTCGCTTTGTATTTTCTTGCCTTGTCTTTTCTTATTTTTGTTGAATTTCATTCATGTTGTGAATATTACCATATCGTCGCCAAGTTTGGTTTTTTTTTTACATGTTTTTGTGAAAAAAAATCAGCTCTTCACAATATATGTTTTTGAGTTGAAAATATGATAAAGGCCATGAATTTAAGATATTTAGCATTTTATTAACTTGACTCAGTTCTGTTGAATCTACTTTGCTTTTCTTCACACACACACACACACACACACACACACACACACACATACACAGGGTATATATCAGTAAAGGTTCATCTCATCTTGAATGGATATAAATACATATATATATATGGAACGTGCATGGAGACGTGCATCATGTTGGATGTGGTTTGTTGTTAATATGAGCAAGGCCGCCACCTTTAGCTTCAGAGGTCGTGAAGGTGAATACTTCCTGGGAGAGTACACAGAAACATGAGAAACAAGCGGAGGGATGAAAAGAGGGCAACAGACAGACATAATGAGAGCATGAACATGGCACTGACCACAGGCTATAGATGCTTGAACCTTGTGGTAAATTTGGGAAATGAGGTTGCCATCCCTCTCAATTTTCCCTTCAACAAAAACCACAGCTCATATGGTAGAGATTGATCCCAGATCAAAGAGAATAGCCAATTAGACACAGTCGTCCATTCCATCTGTAATCTCTCTCTGATCATTGATAAATGTTAAACAGGAAACACTTAGGAGGCACCTACAGGTGCAGTTTTTAAATGTTACTCATAACACATTTTTTAATAAAAAGATATGGTGTCTTAGCATCAATGCGCTGAATTTTCATTGATTTTACTACAGTAAAGACCTCATATCATGAACTCGCCTGAAGGGGGTTGCAATGTTGAAATAATTTGATGTAATATGGATTAAAATAAGTCAATCCTGTCACGTGTGTTTGTCGCTGAAGACACCCAAGAACTTTGAACTCTAGCAGACCCTGTTGTGTGCATGTTAGTCCATGACAGCGAAACCTTATAGGGGTGTGTTTCAGTACACTGATACATTAAGAGGTGGCCAGCTTCAGTTCACAGAGGACTGGCGGCACCATTAAGGAGATAATGAACAAAGCATATTGTCAGCCAGGTAATCAGAAGCACAATCGGGAGACACATCAATCATTTCACAGAGATGTAATTAAACGTATACGTTTTATTAAATACATTCATCTATTACAACACGTTTGATTTGAGCTTGCTTTTTTTTGCACAATTTATAATCAACTATGGTCCTATTGTTTTAACTATTTCAGATACGTGTGACTATTGTGGATTCTCAAGTTAGTGCAGGCGAAGTGTCCTCAGTCCTAAAAGTTTTTCTTTGGGTTTTTTCCCCCCTGTGTAACAGAACACAAATATAAAGAGTACATTTTAAAAAAGATAAATGATGTGAAATTGTCTATAGAACCATCCTTTTTTTTAATTTGTCAAGTTAGTACATGAAATCCTTTTGTGGTTTCAGCTCTGCAGTAAATGTGCTGCTTTGTTTCCCTCAAGACTGGAAACTTTTAAAGTACGGTCGTCTCACTTTTGTGTCTGGCAAACACACCAATAAACATGGAGATTATGGGGTTGTCCCCTCGGAACATTCCAAGTCACCACAGGCATAAAGCATACTTAGGATATCAAAAACTGAAATTAGAGGCATCTCTTCTGAAACGCTGGAGAAGCTAATACAGAAACAGTGTGTAGACCACATGACGTACTGTATGTATCCATTTAGGGTTAGACGCTGGATGAAATTACCATGTGAATAAAGCAGGCTGGATTGTATTATTGCCGGAACTGAGGGCGCAGCATTGTGATTTGTTATGTGGGACAAATGATAAAAAAAAAGTGACGCAGGAGATATGTCTTATACATCTTTTGTGAAGGCGGAGAATTCATATTTATTTTTGACAGTCATGTAAGTCAACATAGATTAGACACAGTGTCTTGGAAGTCAAACATACAATTTGTCAAACAGAGTTTGTTCTCTCTGATTATGTCCCAGACTACATGCAAGACTTAACTGGTGTTTTTTTTTCTGAAGCAGTGATGCTTTTTGTGTGAATTCAATGATAGCTTATTGTAATATTTTTCTTCTTCTTTTTTACGGTGTATACTTTTTAATTACAAAATGAAAATGATCACAAAACATTTGAGGTTTTTGAGATACTCAGAGGACAAGTACTTGTAACTAAGTACCTGACTACTACTTCCACAAGTGTGTATTCTCAAGACGATTTTGATACTGCTACTCAGGAACTCCACAGAGGACAATGCTGTGCTGACATGCTCACTGGGCCAGAAACAAACTGACAGACTATTCCAAGTATACGGTTTCTAACATCAGAGTACATATCTCACAATGCAAGTTTCTCCTCATCCTTGTTGCACCACTACACCCTTTACTTGTCCTCTGTGGTTTTTTTTCACCCCTCTCTCTTGTCTTGAGGAAAAGGGCTCTTGTAACCCAACAGAGAGACACTGATCCCCGAGCACAGCATCTGCTGACAAGCCAGTCTCCCATTCAGTCTTGGCTGGAAGCATGGGCTGCCGAGAAACCCGATCCAGCTTGGCAGGGTCTCAACAATTGCTTCCTGCCCCATCCTGGCCCACACAGCTAAGTACTCTTAATTAAAGAGGTTAACTTGTCTAAGATGTGACAAAATAAATAATAAAAAAAATTAAAAAAATGAACAATCAAATCACTGTTTCCTCTTTTCCAACAAAAGAGGTTTCCTGTCTGACATGGTACGATGTTAGCTGTGATACTTAAACAATTACATTAAAGGAGCAGTGGGTGAGGGATCCTCTTTAAATGCCCCTAATAAGAGCCGGCCACCCCACTTGGCCCAGATGGATTGGAGAGGAGATGTTAGGAGATGAGAGGAGAAGGGAATCCACGATGTGCACCTTCCCTTGGTGCCCACGGAGCCCAGAGACGCTGTAACTAGAGAGGAGCAATTTGATTATTCTTTTTGGTTGGTTGTCAGCATGCATATTAATGAAGAGTTAGGTCATTGTCAGAGACATCTGTATTGGCCTGTGGGGCTGCCTACTCAACGCCAGAGAAATTAGAAATGTAAATTTATACTCAGAGATGCAATAGAAAAGATTCCTCTCTGTTGTTTTAGGCTTCAGAGCTGTATGAGTGTTCATTCTCTAGAGGCAGCCCTGCGGAACGGGCTATTCATTGCAGATCGACCAGATTGCAAATGACAGACTGTGTACAACAGGCCCGTTGTTTCCTCACAGAAAACATGCAAAGCTCATTTAATTCAGCAGCTCTGCCTATCTACTATCAATATGTACTCAGTATATTGTTTAAAAAAAAAAATCTAGTTTCGTTTCATTCATGTCTCGGTTGGAAGACATAATGTGTACATGTTATATATATACTTTGCCCATATCCCGCATTAATAACATGACGAAAATGTTAATTCATGGATGAACATTTTTGTTTTCCATCTTGATCTTAAAAGCTTTTGCATAATTTAAGTCACACCTTCATGTTTAAACCATGACAAATCAAACCACTTCACTGTAATGAAGACAAGCCTTCTCCAAGTGTCTATTGAGAGCTTCCCTGTAAAGTCCAAGCAGCTCCTCATCAATAAAAATGATGCTGCTTCTCACTTGTGGTATCGATCAGAGAGTGTGCAGTGTATCCATTATAATAAGGCCGCTGTGGATCCCGACCTACACTACATGTCCAACCATTCACGTCCAACATACCGGATTTTCATTACAAATTCTCATTATCTCGGTCAAAGCACATCTGGCTGTAGAGTGGATCCGGAGAGGGCAAGGGGCATTCTGCTTTGTTCTCATTAGCTGTCAGAACATATACATCTGTCTCTGACTCGCCAACATGTCTAGAACAAAAAAACTATTGTGAATAATTGTCATTTCCATTCGTATTTCACGTTAAGCTCTGAGGAGTTCCCGGTGTCATTCCAGGGTTGGGTTCTACCACTATGGTTGTTGTTGTTGTTGTTGGTAACCATTTGTTTCCTGTGTTTATCATGCTGGGATCAATGTCCGGAGGAGATGGTAATCACTACGACAACATGCAGCAGCACAGCTCATTAGTGTACATGCATAGCTCACACCAGGATCCCTGTCTGCATTTTAACGGGAGCACATTAGTCTTTGCCACCTTGTGATAAAGCGCTATCATCGATCCGAGGACTTGCCCTATAGAGGGAGGGATACCAGACAGATGGTAGCTTGAGGCAAGGGTCCCTGGCTCCACCAGATCCCGGTCACCTATTCGCCTGCCTCCCATTCCTCCTTCCCCGATCCTCCATCCAGCAGCAGTGTATTTTTCTCCCTGGTCCTGGAGCGCAGTCACATAATAAGCAGTGATTGCAGCTCAATCATTGTCTTCTTCAGAGCCCATTTGAGATTCCTGGACCCTGAATTGAGTCTGCATGTAAAAACTCATTACAGGTTGGTGATAGATGGAGCCTTTTTTCATAGTATGCATTTGTAATAAACAATCAATGAGGATGCATCTGCAGCACAAGTCATCTTGTACGCTGTCTTCTGGCCATCAATATTCTGTATGAGGAGTCTTGTTTTCCACTCTTAGGGTCAATACTAATAGACCAGAGCAAAGATTGGAGATTTGTGCTGTGCAATCCATACCGAAAACATATGCTGGTGTTTTCACTAGTGAATGCTGATGTGTGTGTGTGTGTGTGTGTGTGTGTGTGTGTGTGTGTGTGTGTGTGTGTGTGTGTGTGTGCTTGCGTTACCATGGGTGTTTGTCTGGCAGGCTCTGAAAGTGTGGTAGTGGGTCATCGTCGTGTGAGGACAACCATTCATCAGTGAGTGACACACGTTATAATTTAATTGAACGGTTTTATCCTCCACCAAAAGCAGCAGCAGCAGGTCATGTATAGGTTATATATTTGCACTCCACTCCCCGTGTTGGGTGACCTCATCCTGGATTATCCCAATGTCATTCTAAACCTCAAACAATAAAAGGTCCTTATTTTCAACACTGGCTTTATTTTATTTAATTTTTCTATTTCAGTCATAGTATAGTAGCATATACTAGTATAGATAGTATACTAGTCTACTATACCAGTACAATAGTATAGAATTCCAACAGTGGTTTGCGTTGTACGTATTTCAATAAATGAATATGTCATCAAGGATGTTGCAAGTTTTGAACTCGTTTTCTAAAGAGTATTTCAGCGTCAACGGTGTTGAAATGTGTATTTCGTCTTTGTTCCGATGAAAACATCTACTTTGTGTGGATTCATGTTCGTGTGCGTAATTGTGCTGTACAAATCATGTTCGGTGTACAAAGGCAGGGCTCTCTGTAACCTTACTACACTGCTCCAGTAGTTTGCAAAAGGTCACAGTGAAATGCAGTGAATCCATTAAGCACAGAGACAACCTATGATCAGATTACTTATTAAAACAGCCAATTATACTGGACACCTGCTAATTTAATAACTTATGGATAATGTCAAAATGTAATGAAAAGAGCCTGTTTCAAAATTGCTCAAACAAGTAATATCATGTGTTAATATGATTAATTTATTTGAAAACATTAACATTTATTAGGTGTTATTAATTGTCTGTGCCTTTAGCTGGAAGAAAAGGTTGCATATGTTATGTTATGTAATATTTTAAGTATGTTTTTGGACAGAACATCAGGTACACATCTCTGGAACATGTATTATTATTGTTATATTATTGTTATTATTATTGTTGTTGTTGTTGTTATTGTTATTATTATTGTTATTGTTATTATTATTATTTCATTTAATGAGAAGAAATATGATATTGTCTGACCATAGGAATGAATTCCTGATCATGTTTGAGTCTGTACATAGTTATAATTGTAGTCCTTTCTACATGCATGGCTTTGAAAAGAACAGGGAATACTCCAGATGGGCTCTGAGACAACAGTCCATCCACTGTTCATTCATACAGTGAAACAGAACATTTTTAAAGTACAAGACAGAATTATATCATGCGCTGGTGAAAGCTGCAATACATAAGATTTAGAACGTTTTCAGTGTTATGGAGAAAATGGGTTGTGGCTCGACAGCTAAACTATATGTTCATGGTATTTTAAGTTTGTATAGATGCTACTTTTGCATCGCTTCTACTGGCAACACAGCTCATGTAATCCTGAGGCAGTACAGTTTGTGTGGAGGGATAATTGAGATATAAAAAGTTTAGGACGCAAAAAGATTCAAGGCTGCAAAACGCCTTGCTCCTGTGCTGATGCATCTGTATTTCCATCCCACAGCAGACTTTTATTAAGAGCAGTTGAGAGAAATCAAAACCATAAAACCAGTTTATCAGTGGAGAAAATGAGATCATCATTACAGACACATTGGGTTTCAACACTACCTGAGACACAAGCCAGACTAAACAATAGATACTTTAGCATGCACAAACATGATGCTCTCTGAGGAATCCCAAACAATCCCTTCATTCTGTTTACAGCTTATTAAATTTAACATTTAGAAGCAAGGAAGTGGAACAAACACAAGTCACCATATCGTAAGACGAAAGGGAAGAGATAATACAACAGGTCATAACTGTTTTTACGCTTTATCTGTTATGTCTTCATAAACACCTGGCTTTTTAAATAATGCAACAGTTCCACTGATATGTGCATTTTTTTTTACAAATCTTTCAGATTTAAATGTGCTCTGTTCAAACAGCCGGCCTGCCTACAGTCAGTGCAACACCGTTCATTTCCTCTCAAGCTGCCAGACCCAACTGGAATGGTGGGTTCCCAGTTTCCGGAAAAGTCAAACATGTCACCACACACAGCTGGAGATGACGGAAAACACTGGGGTCAATGTTTTTGCAGCAGGCGTGGCACTAGGATACAGAAAGCTTCTAGATACAAAAGTTAAAATACACTCGACTGCTGGTCAAATTTGTGCCTTTGTTTTGGTTGATTGGATCTAATTACCATGCTGCAGGTCACAAGAACATTGAACCTCTTTTCACCACATGAGATAAAGCATCTTAACTCACACTGTGCATTTTATGTATTTCATTATGTAAATAAAAATCTCCCAGTGTACTTGTGAGTTGGAAGGGGGAGGTGATGTATTGGGTCTGTCACGGTCTGCTCTGGTTTGCATATAATAACAGAGTTCTTCTGTTTTTTCAGCCAAGCTGCGGTTTCATGCGCCAGCGATGTAAAACGCATCACTCTGAGGGTTCTTGATTTAAAGTAGCAGCACTGACAGTTTTTTTTCTGATGATTATTACCCAACAGCCTAATGCATATGTGACCTTAGTTTGGTCAGGAACCATCTCACCATATAATATAATTCATTACTGGGTACGATAATTCATAACTTGGGTTATTTTGTTTTTAAAAAGGTTG
>CAAKHB010001484.1:8109-19513 GCA_901007665.1 Aeoliscus strigatus
CCATCTTTGTTGTCAGTGCAGGACATTTTGGCCTCTGATGGACCCTCCATGGCGAGGCCGAGCCCCCCTGTGCCTGCTCCGCTGCAGGGACGACAGGAACAGGTGAGATGCGGACAGCGCCACCTTCTGGCAGGTCTGTGTGTGTGTGTGTTTCCATAAGTGTGTTTGTGCTTGTCAGTTTTCAAATGCGTTTACCTGTGTGTTTGCACTTGTTTGTGTGAGTGCATGTGTCTCTGTGCATGTATGCCTGTGTTTTGGCACCTGTGTGTGCGTTTGGATGGATGTGTATAAATGTTTTCATGTGCATGCCTCTGTGTGTGTGTGTGTGTATACCCGTGTTTTTGAACCTGTATGAGTATACATTTTTGTGTAGCTACGTTTATGCGCCTGTGTGTGTGCACGTGTGTGTGTATGCCTGTATTTTTGCACCTTTTTGTGTCTACACATGCATGCGTGTCTGTGTTTGCATACATGTACGTGGGTACGTGTTTGTGTGTGTTTTCATGTGCGAGTGCACGCACGTGTGTGTATACACGCATGTCCGTGTGTATGTTTTTCCATGTGTGTGTTCAGGTTGTGGAGACGACAGTTACCGAGTTTCCACCGTGAACTTGTTGGACTTGTTGGTGGTGCCGCCTTTCAAACCAGGACCGTGCACACGCACACGAGCCGGATCACAACCCTCTGTGACGCCAACACGAAACGGACTCTTTGGCACCGGGGAGCCATCGTAGGAAACCTCCACGCTGTGTGGACCTGACACACACAAACACATGGAACCCACACACACACACACACACACAGGTCAGGCCACCAGCTAATGGTCAGCAGGCGGGTGCTCAGACGGTCCGGTTCTACCGACCCTCCTCGTACGGCGTGTACTCCACGTTATACGTCCCGTCGCCCAGGTCCGTGATCAGAGAGTCGGTGCGGCTGCCTGACGGGTTACTGATGACGGCTTTGATGTGGTCGCCGCCAGACTGCGTGAGGGCACGAGCGTCCACCGTGAAGTCTGTGGTGGCTTCACGGAACACACCTGAACACACACACATACACACACACAGCAGCTCGGTGAAACTCACACACAGACAGACACACACATTCATCTGCAGCCGTACCTTTGCCCTCTACTCCCGGTCCGAACACCCGGACTCCGCTGGCGTCGACCGCCGGCTCCACGTTGAGCCGCGCAGGGAAGTTGGGGACGTCCTGTCCGCCGTAGCGGATGGTGAGTGTGTACGAGCCGGGGAACAATGGGATGTAGGTGATGGTGTACGTCCCGTCTCCGTTGTCCTGGATGTGGACCTCGGCCTCGGTGCCGCTGTCTGAGATGATCTCGATGGTCAACTCCGCAGGCCCGGCATTGGTACAGTCCACGATGAACTCCCCCGTCTCCCCGACCTTGGCGCGCTCCAGGCCTGGTCCAGAGCAGCGCACCTGAAGTGAGAGAAGGAAAAATGTGTCGTTAACCCTTTATCACTGACTAGAAATGGTTCCTGAAAGCTGACAAGTTCCTCTACATGATGTGAAGAAGGATCCAAATCCTAGTCATTACAGTAATTACCGTAATGACAAGCAGAGGAACCGAGTACTCAGCTTTCCGGAACCGTTCGACATACTCCAAAGTATGCTAGTGCTACTGTAGCGCTGTGGATGCTGCTGGTGCTAAAGGGTTAAGTCCAGTCCAGACCAAAGATTCTAAGTGAATCCACTTGCAACGGAATGTTCAAGCAACAGTCCAGTTCACACCGAGGCACCGAGCTGCAACCGCTCATTGTTATCTCACGTAAACTACTGTTTCCATAGCAACGGGTGTGCTGCGAGACTTTGTGAAGCCAAACAGCACAACAGCCGGGGGACTCAACTCTCGCCAGCTCGCATCTGATTGGACAGAATGTCAGCAATGGTCTGAAGCATCATCAGTTACTGAACAGATAGAATCCGCCAACGAGGAGACCACTGACATCCTGGCTCCGCCCCCGACTCACCTTGGAGGGGTCTGTGGCGGGGTAGGCGATGGGGCTGAAGGGGGATCCGGGGATCGGAGCGCCGTCGTAGGTCAGTTCCACCTGATACGGGCCAGCGTCCCGAGGAATGAACTTCACCTGACTGGTCTCTGGGCTCAGTCCTGGCTCCACCTGCAGCCGACGAGAACTTGTTAACCTTTGACCTCTGCACTGCAGCGAGACGCTCCTCTCACCTTGCAGGACACAGGTTTCCCTGACGGTCCCGACACCTTCGCCGCTACTTTCCCCTGACCGCCGGCGCCCTTTGACCTCACCGTCACTTCCTGGTCTTTGCCCACAGTCATTTCTGCAAAACGCACAGATCTGAGCTGAATGGGACCGTAGACATGCACACACACACACAGCACAACATCGCACATAGGCATCCACCCACACCCAGGTACACACTGCACAGCATCACACACATACACACAAACGTACTGTCTCCCAGGCCTGTGACATTGATCTTGCTCAGATCGAGTGTTGGTGCGACAGGGATGTTGAACGGGCTCTTGGGAATGTGATCACCGCCGTAGGTCACAGCGACTCCCAGAGATCCCTGACACACACACACACACATACACACACATTAAATCACTGAATGACACTGCACAAATACAACTTATATTAGTAAAACTTCCCATATGAGGTGTGTGTGTGTGTGTGTGTGTGTGTGTGTGTGTGTGTTCCTGCGCCTCACCTGCTGCACAGGTGTGTATTTGACCGTGTGTGTGTTGTCGTGGTTGTTGATGATCTCAAAGTCTTTGACGGCGTCTGCTTTGGTCGGAGCGCTGAAGCTGCAGTCCACGTTTGCCTTCCCGGCTCCTTTGGTGCTGACGGTGAAGTGAGTGGGTTTGTTCAGCTCCACACCTGACAGACACACAACAGGGTCAACAGGGGAACGTTACAGATCCGTTTCCTAACAAGTTTCCTTCTCACCACTGCGACTCAGTCCTGGTCCGTCTGCTTTGACTTTACTGGCGTCATGAGCAGGATCAACTTTCACCCTGATGGGAGTCATCGGAATGGCCTGAGGGACACAGGGACAGCAGACATGTCTTCAGACACACACACACACACCTGAAGCACAAATCATATGACACGTCCCACTCACCTGGTCGGCAAACAGCACCATGATGGTGTAACTTCCTGCTCCAGGAGGCGTGTACTTCACAGTGAACGTGTCATTGTCGTTTCGAATGATGTCGAAGTCGATGTCCGCCTCCGCGGGTCCGACCACACCGGGCGCACACTTGATTCCGATGCTGATGTCACCTGAGGACACATAGAGACACTGATGGCCGCTGCTACTACAACTTCAGACTGCACTCATGTATTTGTACTCCGTTATAGGAACTGAAAGACAAGAATATGATTGATTTCTTGCTGCTAGCGCCCTTTAGCTTTAGCACATTGATAGCACATCCAGCAGTAATAGTAGCAGTAGTAGCATTAGCAGTAGTATTAACAGTAGCAGTAGTAGTAGGATTAGCAGTAGTATTAGTGGTAGAAGTAGTAGTAGGATTAGCAGTAGTATTAGTATTAATGGTAGAAGTAGTAGTAGTACTAGTGTAGTAGTGCTAGTGGCGGTAGGAGTGGTAGCAGTAGTACTAGCAATAGGTGGATTAGCAGTGGTATTAGCCTTAGTATTAGTGGTGGTATTAGTATTAGCGGTAGTATTAGCAGTAATAGGTGGTTTAGCAGTAGCAGTAGTAGTATTAGCAGTAGTTGTGGTATTAGAAGTAGTAGCAGCAGTAGCAGCACACCCGTTTGCTACTTGTGAGACTTACCCTGTCCAGCCTCGGCGCAATCCACGGTGAAATACGTCGGCTCGAAGGCCTTCAGACCCGTCTTCGCCACTCCAGGTCCTGAAACCTTCACCTTGTTTGGATGACACCCGGCGCCGACATTCATCTGCGTTCAAAGCACGAAACAAACACGATGAGACGCGTCGCCGTCGGCAGTCGACCTCAGCAGACGTTCCTCTACTCACTCTGAAGGGGCTGTCAGGGATGTTGACTCCGCCCCAGGACACCATGACCGTGTGTTTCAGAGGTTTGCGTGGCGTGTACGTGCACGTGTACGTGCCATTGTCGTTGTCCTTCACCTGCACGTCCAGAGGAGTTCCTTCGCCGTCCTGTGGACACCAGGTGAGTGAGTCGACCTTCTCCGGAGCAACAACACATCAAACATCAAGACGTGATTAGACAGAGTCACACCTGAGCGACGATCTTCAGAGCAGCGTTTCCTCCCTGTCGGGCGTCGACCGTAAACTCAGTGGGTTTTCCGACGGCCAATCCAGAGCTCTGCAGCCCGGGACCGAATGCCTTCACCTACAAGTACACACGTTTACTCAGTACCATCATGTCTGTAAAAGGAACACCTCCCAAGTGTGTGCGCGCACATCCCCAAATATGTGTGCGTGTGTCTCCAGCCAGGTGTGTGTATAGCTCCTGGTGTGTGTCTGTGTGTGTACATGCCTTATCGGGGTGGAAGTCCCTCCCAGGCGGGGGTGCGATCTCAGCCATGAAGGGTGAGTGCTGGATGTCCTCATTATTGCAGAGAACGTGCACGGCGTATTCGCCTGCTTCTGTGGGCCAGTAACGGACGTCACACGATCCGTCGCCCTTGTCGTCACATTCGATCTTTGCCTGAGACGGTCCCTCGACGGAGAAACCTGTGTGTGGGGGGTGGGGTGGGGGGTGTGGTTAGATACAGTATTTCTCTAAACACGAGTGCTCCTGCGTCTCTCTGGCGTCCTCACCCAGTGTCCCCACGTTGTCTCCGACAGCCTCCACCACAAAGTCTGCAGACTTCCCAACCACGCCCCCCTCCAGGCCGGGCCCCCACGCACGCACCCTCTGCTGCCCCGCCTCCGGGCCGATCTTCACCTCAATGGGACTGGATGGGACACAAACCGGTCAGGCGCACCCAGGAGTCACTTCCTGTGTCGTACTGAGTCTCGTACTGAGTGTCATACCTGCGGGGGATGTGGTGCCCCCCCCATGTGATGGTGATGATGTACGTCCCAGGTGTGGTGGGGTAATACTCGAACCCGTACACGCCGTCACCAAGATCCTTCCTCTTACACGGCTCCTCAAGACCCTCTGCAATGTTCACAGCGGTTACTTACACACACACACACACACACACACAGAGCGCTCCCACAGAGTGCCTCACACACACGTTAGCACGTCACACCGAGAGTCTGTCTCACACATACACATGCACACGACTCACTGGGTCCTTTGATGGACACTTTCAGTTCTCCTGTTCCGGCTCCTTTGGTGAAAACCAGGAAGTCGGCCGTCTCCTTCACCCTCAGCCCCTTCGGCTGCAGGCCACGCCCCTTTGCTTTGCACAGACTGGGGTTACATGCTGCGGACACACACACACAACACCAAATGTGAGGAAGTTGGACAACACCAGTATGTCCATCATAATCACACACACACACACACACACACACACACAGGTGTGTGTGTGTGTGTGTGTGTGTGTGTGTGTGTGCTTAAAAGTATGTGCGTATTAGGGATGTTAACCCCAACCACTGAGACCCATTCGATACGCATCTCGTTTTCTTACGTTAGTTTGAAATCGAATCTCTCTCTCTGAACACACACCTACCCGTTGACTTACCCTGACTGAACACACACCTACCCGGTGACTAACCCTGACATACAGCAGCACAGTGAATCGCTGATGTCCTGTCTTAATTTTCAATCTTCCTTCTCGTAGGTTCTCTGAATATCTCCTCTTCACCGGCTGTCTCCATCCATCCAGTTGTTTCAGTGACTGAGCCACTCCTTGACGGTGATGGTGCGTTCAAGGCACCTCGACAACATGGGTGCAGAAGAGATAAACTGCAATAACTGATGTAACCACGTGTTTTTACAGATGCAGACAGTCCCAGCAGCTATATTCAACGCACATTGAAGCTACCGGTGCAGTCACATCCCAAACATCTGTATCGGCCCACCAATTCAAATCAGTGAATCTCTCGCACAATATCAAATGATCTGGATCGTTTGAGCAATCGCTGAGGTGGTGAAACACTAACGGGGAAACCTGAAGACCAAGGACATGAAACCAACAGAGAAAAACTAGTGGAGTACCCCAGAGAGCTCCCAGGAAACAGGAAATGACAGCAGAAGGAAGAGCTGGATCCACAGAGAAGACAGATACCAGCAGGTCTCTATCAACGAGAAGAGGGGGGAGGATCCAGCAGAGGGGGGAGGGGGCGCAGGAGAAGACAAAGTGTTACAGACATTTCAAGAGAAGAAGACGACAAATGTGTAATCCTTCAACACCGACTCTGTACTCTGTACAGATACATTAACAGAGCATATTTTGGAGTACCATAATTACACGACTATTTGCGAATCAGAAAATGTCAAACGGTCCCTGAAAGCTGAGGAGCTCCTCAACCTGGTGTGAAGAAGGAGGAAACTGAAAGTTGAGAAGTTGCACTTGATAGCCAAGTTGCTGTCATTACGGTAATTATACACCGGCTTCCGGCAAATGTAATAATAGTGTCTTACTACGGTACTCCAAAGTATGCTGGCATGAATGTAGCACCGGTGACACTGTTGTTGTGAAAGGGTTAAGAGAGCAGAAGGGCTATCAGACCATGTGTCTGCTTTCCCAGGAGCCTCACCCTCGCCCACGTTGACCGTGAAGGGACTTTTGCTGATCTGCCCGCCGGCGAAGGTGACGTAGACGATGTGTTGTCCCTCCTGAGTGGGTTTGTAGGTGCAGCGGTAGCTGCTGTTTCCTTTGTCTTCTGTGCTGCAGGTGACGGTGTTTTTCTTCCCCACAGGATCCATGATCACCACATCCACCTCGCCCACGCCAGCACCTGACACCCACAAACAGGTTGACGCGGGCCGACCCCCCCCTCGCTCTGGCGTCCTCCCGGAGCCTCGACCCCTTTACCTGCTGTGTAGACGTCAAAGTAGGTGGACTTGTTGGCGATGTTTCCGACAGGTTCCAGACCGGGACCCTGAGCTGTGGCTTTGCTCGAGTCGCCCTGAGCCATTCCAACCTCCACCTCAAATGGACTCTTGGAGATGTGCTGTCCCGCGAACAACACAGTCACCTGCAGAGGAACATGTCAGAGGTGTTCACCAAAGGTCCCACATGAACCTAGGATTGGTGGATTCCACTGATCCGTGAGGACCACCGACGGCATACCCCCCGCACACCAGCATACGTTGGACTACTGTCATTACGGTAATTTATGGTCATTACTGTAATGACTGCAGGCTGGACGTGAAGTGCAACTTCTCCAAAACCAGTCAACATAGTCATGTAATTACGGTACTCTAAGCCGGTGGCACAAATTTAGCAGCTGCGATACCATTGGTGTAAAAGGTTCAAGTCTGTGCAGGTCCAGTGTATATTGTGTCGTGCAGCCATTTTTAATTTTTGGGGAATGAACACGCACACAAACATGTGACCTCAGATGACCCCCAGCTTACCTTGTGCATGCCTGTGACTTTGGGGACGTAGAAGACAGAGTAGGTCCGGTTTTTGTCGTTGTTGGCCATAACTTTAGCCTGAAAGGAAACATTTGAGTTAAGCCCTCCGTCGTACCCTACGCTGTCGTGAGCGTGTATACTTTTGTGTCCATCTGCATCACAGATCCATGTTACTTCAAGCAGTAGCCACAAATAGTGAGAGGTTGTTACGGCAGCAACTCTGACAAGATCAGCATCATTTTGGGGGAAAAAAAAAAAAAGAAAATCGCCTTTTGTCGTGTCATGTGACACAAACAGTCCAATCACAGTCGTTGCCGTCTGCGGAGGTCTATGTAGCCGCAACTTGTTGTCACATTTCTGGAGAGGTGATGTCAAGCTACGCCGTAGGGACACAGAAGCATAAACTGTACTTCAAACGACACCACCAGTGTCCCCCACCCATGTCTCACCTCCTCTCTGTGTCCAGCAGGGTCCTCCACGTACACCAACACCTCTCCCATCCCGGCGCTGATGGTTTCCACAGTGAACACGGCTTTTTTCATTACAACATTTCCAACTGGTTCGACTCCTGCGAAGAGACAAACTATTCAGATCGCTGCTACAATCAGACACACTATTGGGTTAGCTCAATGTGTGTGTGTGTGTGTGTACCCGGTCCATAGGCGCGGGCCTTCTTGGGGTTGAGTTTGGGTCGCAGTGGAGCGCCCGGTTTCAGTTTGGCTTTGGGGAACTGGGACAGGTAGGTCATGACCGAGTGTTCGTCCACGTTGGGGTCGACGATCTCCTCCGGTGTTATCACCTACGACACAAACAAAAACCCGTTCCAGGAGAGATGGGCTGGTTGCTGTGGAAACAGACACCCACATCCTACATCCTCCTCAGACATGCTCTGCTCATCTCATGCACCACCTACAAACATGGAGGGTGCGTGTGTGTGTGTAAGGAGTGGGCAAACTGTTTTTTGGCTGAAGGCGGATACGACAGCGACCACAGAAACAATAGTTGGCACGCGATGTGGCTCCAGCTGCCAACACACATACACACACACAGACAAAAAGTACTTTTCTGACTAATCACACAGTGACTTACAGTAGAAACCCTGTTAGCGATGAACAAGCACCTGACGTGCCTTATTGTTTGTTCTCCAGAAGACTTGAAATGTGAACATTCTAGTAGAAGAGTTTTTCTGTTGTTGTACTGTTTTCTTCCTCAGGAGGCGACAGTGAGCTCCTGTTCAGGCGCCGCTGCCATAGCAAGAGGGCTGCAGCTCCTCCAGAGGCACTGTGTGACCAGGAACGACGCTCTGAAGATCTAAGAATCATTGGCTGTCTGGAGCTCATCAGGTCGGCTGACTGACGCCACGACCGAAGAGCGTCAACGAGTTCCAGAACGAGGCGTTTCCAGGACGAATGTGGTGGCAGATTCCAAGGACATTCTCTGTGTGTTCCAACATGTCCACCTGAGGGTGTGTCACACTCTGTCGGTCTGTGTGCGTGTGTGTGTGTCGGAGAATCTCCAACAGCGAGTGGACGTCTTAGCGCTCTGCTGCCCCCTGCTGGTCTGAGCTCGTCCACGCCAGCAAGCCACAGCTGACGGACTGAACTTGTTCAGATAAAGTAGTTTGATAACCTGGGGCTAGAATGGTATCAGAGTACGCTACTGGATAGCACGACAACCAATCAGAGGAGAGAACAGAGTGATCTGACTTTCATCAGTAGCAGCCATCTTTGTCACGTAGGTAACCACTGTCATCATCCTGTTCAGCCCCGCCCAGACTGTGCATATGGCTCCGCCTACATCAGACAGACCCATATGATTGGTCCAAATGGATTCTGTTCATAGCGAATTATCCAACAACCCAAATCTTAAATCTGCTGGCCATCGGTCTGGATTTCCAGTAGTTTGGTGATAATGAGGTTAAAAACCAAAATAACAGAGGACAGAATCGCCTCAATCCCATCAGGCTGACTCGTCTTGTTTACACTGAGTTGCTGCTTCCTGTCTCACCTGTGGGATTCCCAGCCAGTCGTCAGCCTGCTGCATGGCCTCACGGGCGTTGTCCACCGGTTTGGTCTGGTCCCACTGGTCCCAGTCAGGACACAGACCTAAAGGGACAGGACACGAGTTGGACGCAGCCTGTGGAACACATACACACCTCCACTGTCCCACCCACACACCCACCTGGAGCGCAGCTGTCCACAAGGGCCCCCAGTGCGCGGCCCGTCTGCCAGTCCCGGTTGAAGTTGGTGATGGGAAGTTCAGGAAGTTTGTTCTGGATCCATCCAAGCAGCCGCTGCTTCGGTGTCTTCTGCTTCCCGGCATCTGCCTCCTCCTCCTCGTCCCACATGGGCATGGAGATCGAATAGTGCAGGATCAAGGTCCAGATCAGACCCAGGATCAGCTTTAGGTTCCCATCAACGATGGCTTTTGAATCTGGAAGGGAGGGGGAGATATTGGGGGGTGAAGAGGGGACCAAATGGAATGTTCCAGTCTGAGGCCATAATTTTTTTTCCTCCATCATCCTAGGCATCATATTAAGAATATTTGCACCCACATGGATGCATGGCTGTAGTTCATACTCCAGGCCTGTAGGTGGCGCTGAAATTCACCAAAAACAGTGCCTGCTGAGCAAATTCAAAAAGGTCCAAAAGTCAAGACAAGATCCACTCACTATTGATTGAAGGAAACTAAGAAAAACACTGAGAACAGGGACGGACAAAAAAATGAAACACGGTGAAACGTGGAGCTACAAGACAGACAGATGCAGAAGAAGAAACACTCACAGCTTTAAACCAATCAGACTCACTATCTGCAACACAAAAGCAAACATGTAGTCCGTCGGGGGGTAAGAGGTCAAAGGCTGGAGGTCAAGGGGCGATGACACCTCAGTACGGAAAATATGTGGAGTCGCTGTCCAGACACGACATATTCAAAGTTTCTCACCAGGGGTCTGAGTTTGTTCATCACCAAAAGAAAGAAATCACTGATTTTTCTGTTCTGTGTTCACATAAAGTGGTAAATCAAAGTTCAGTAGATCAAGTTTCAGGCTTGAATTTAGCTCATCGGTAACTCAGAAATAAGGAAAATTATGCAGAGCTTTCCTCAGGATGAACAAACCCGAGATTCCTTCCTGAAGCGGGCCACTGGGGTTACAGGATCCATGTGGACGATCGCACAAAACGATGCTAAGACAAAAAGGACATGGTCTGAGAACGTTGGTACTCACTGAAGATTTTGATCTTTCACATTGACTTCATCAACGCTCTCTCACACACACACACACACACACACACACACACACACACACACACAGGGCCCTGAGGACAGGGTGGAGCGGTTTGTGACCAGTGAGGGTAATTGGACCTGGTCCTAGGGGGGACAGGTCCTGGTGGGGTCACATGTCCCAGTCCATGTACGTGAGCTGCTCTGTGGACAAACACTGGTTCCTCAGTGAGACCGTAGGTTTCAATGACCCGTCGCCACGGCAACACGGAGCAAGCTAGACTGCTATAGCAACTAAGTGGGAAGCCAGTGTACTTTGGAATGGAAGGAGAGAAGAGACGAGACGCCTGCAGACACAAATAAACCCATCAGACAAGTCTCATGTCGGAACCTGCAGCAGGAATGCAGAGCTGAGACACGAGGGATGGGACGTCAGCTGCTGCAGGAGAACCACCGAGGAACCGGAACAGAACCACAGCAGAACCTCCATCTCTTGTTGGGATGAAAACGGAGTCAAGCGTTGGGATCCAGTCACTGGTCTCATTCTGTGTGTGTGTACTTATCAGAATGTTCAAACACAAAGCCACTAAACACGAGAAGAATCTGTGGCGTTCTCAGCAGACCACAGTCTGACCAACGGAGCCCATATACGGACACACACACACGCCCCCCCTCCCACCCACCCCCCAACCGACC
>CAAKHB010001485.1:6477-23305 GCA_901007665.1 Aeoliscus strigatus
CCCCCCCACCCGGTCGCCCTCATCACCTCTCGTCTTTGTGTCCGTCGTGATGAGTCGGAGCACGTCGGCCGTGTGTCCACATCAGTGAAGTGACGGGACTCCTGCTGTGTCTCAGATCTTCTCAGTGCCGGATGCTTCTCTTTCAGAGTTAATTGTGTTTGTGTTTCCTCAAACACAAGTTACATCTCTTATCTCTTAGAGCCCACATCTAATTTGTATCCCATCACTCCTGATATTTGTCAGCTGGACGTTCTCTGTATTCGTTCAGTCTTAATTTATATATAAAAAGCAGGACATTTGTGCTATATTTACCCTTATTTTCTTAAAAAATCCAATTCTTAAACATGTTTAGTTTTAGTTCAAGCTCCTTTTTAAATTTGCCAGTAACTTGTTTGGATCCTCCAGCAAAGTCTTTTTTTTTTTTTTTTACCACGTTTGCTGCAGTAACATGAGATGTTCCCTCACCTTGATCAATAAAGTCCTTCTGTTCAACTTTATTCTATTCTATTCTAAAACTTGCTAGACGAGTAGGACGAGTAGATCTCTACATCAACAAAGGTCGACCTTTTAGTATATATTTCTTGTAAAGAGGAAATGAAGATGGCGCACAGTGCATTTGCCAAAAACAAACCATCAGTTTTTCATCACTGAAAATTGACGGAGGGTTCATCTGCCGCTCGGAACCTCTGTCAAATCACGCCACAACGTTTGAACATCATCTCTGCAAAGGTGGACAGAACGATACAAACGTCAGATGGTCTTGTAGCCCAGGTTCTGTCTTCTCCACGTGTCTCAGGAGCACACTTGTCCCATTTGTCTCATTCTGGGGTGAGACACGGTGGTGTCAGTGATTTCCTCTCCTCATTACTCTCCATCTTTCACCACCCGTCTTCTCACCCGTTCACCCTCCTTTGTCCACCCTTCGCTCCCCCCAGTGACCCCCAACACCACCTCCCTCATGATGGACACCACTGGTAACTGGACGCTGTCAGGTGAGAGAGAGCCAAAGGGAGGACGAGCTGTTTGCATCCGCTCCAAACCCCCCACCCCCACCCCCCAGCATCCTTACTGACCCACTGCTCAGCACAGAGTGGTGACGGCGGAGGCACCAGACAAACACTAACTACCGACAGTAACAATGTGGCTTCCTGTGGTCTCACAAACTGCATGTTTTTGTGGCTCTTTCACACAAACGGTAACAGGCTGGTTGAATTGGTTTCCTGTGGCATGTTTGAGGCAGGTTTACAGGTGTTTGTGGTGTGTTTGCACGGACGTGAAAGGGACAGAGTGTCCGTACGTCTTTGGCTTGCAGGCACAGTTATAATGTTGATGCTATGCGCCCCCACTGTCTAACTAGTGAATGAACTTAACCCTGAAATCAGCACCTTTTCCGTTCTATTTTCAGGCAAACCGACAGAAATCAAACAAAGCATCTTATGTCTCATTTGTTTGATTTCAGTTTCAGTCACTGACATTAGGGAGATTCATCAGTTTCCTGCCGTGTTAATAAACGTGCGTTCCTATCCTGAGTTGTGTTGCCAGGGACTCTGTGAGTTTTAAGTCTGCATTCGCGTCATTTCAGTTAAAAGCTTCAATGACGGGGCACAGTCGAGCGGTGCTGCATTGTATTAGAATGCATGACGTGCTGCGTTTCACACGGGAGGACTCAGGGAACCCTGTGGCATCAAGCGCAGACGTTCATCAACCTGGAACATGTCCCTCTTCCAGGCTCAGACTTTGCTGCTGTGACCGCGAGAGCCGGACTTCCTGTGGCCAAGGACGACAGCAGCAATACTGCGATTCTGATCGGCTGCCTGGTGGGCATCATCCTCCTGCTGCTGGCCGTCATCGCTGTGATTCTGTGGAGGCAGTACTGGAAGAAGATCCTGGGGAAGGTGAGTGGATCCGAATCGACAGGGATGATGGCGCCATCGGATACGAATCTCAGAAACCTACCCGGATGCCTTCAGGGATCAACCGACAAGCCTTTCTATCTGCTCAGCTGTCATTTATTTTGTCACTCGACATGGGAACAGAGTTCCTCTGCCGCTTTCTATGTAACTCCGAGCTGAAACGCAGCACAGACACAATGTCTCAGTCAGCCTCCAGCCATTTTCAGTCCCACTGAATCATTTTGACAGACTTGTAAACGAGTGAATGTGTATGAACCGTCACTCTACACATATTTAAATGTTGAATAATAGTCGGAGGTTTATAAAACAAAATAAGTTACATTTATTAATGTCGTCATTAGGGAAAGAAATTCATCATTTGTTTACTAACTCACTGGGCAACGGGCAACACACAGACCGGTTTAGACAAAGTCGTCTTCAGCGTGTGTGTGTGTGTGTATGAGAGACTTTGTTGAAACTGGTCTGGTTATTGCCTGTTGACCAGTGACAAGTGATCGAACCAGGGACCTTCTCGCTATGAGGCAACCTGCTAACCACTGTACCACCATGTCACACGGAGAACTGACAGTGTGGGTATTTATTCACGGATGAGTCAGAAGAGTCAGAGATCCCTGGTGCGTTTCACGTGCTGTTCCGCTTTACAGCACCTCGCCATGCACCCGTTGCTATGGAAACGACGGTGGTTTACTTCAGGTCGCGGTGAGCGTCGGCAGCTCGGTGCCTCAGTGTGAAGTGGAGCGTTGCAGGATGGTTCAGCTGAAAGTGGATGACTTTGCCCGGACTGGACCCGTCTAGAGTCTGTCTCAACGGGACCGCGACGATGTTGGTCAGCTGTATTCAGGTAGATCCTCTGTCCACAGGCTCAGGGGAGCCTGTCCAGCGACGAGCTGCGGGTTCACCTCTCGGTCCCCTCGGACAACGTGGTCATCAACAACACACACAGCTATTCCAGCCGCTACCAGCGCATCCACACGTTCCCTGACGACCGCGACCACGACCGGGAGGCAGAGGGAGAGTACCAGGAGCCCAGCGCTCTGCTGCGGCCGAGGGACCACCGGGACAGCACAGGTAGAGTGAAAACCCTCATACATGACGGGCTTTATCTTTACACGTGTGTAGTTTGGACCGACCGCTTCCTGTGCTCGTGAACGTCTCCGAAAATCTGTAAATGAAAGGCGACGCTCCGAGACAGACTGGCCTCAAAGCAGCTATTGTTCTGGGTTGTAATAAAAACAAAGGAGGGAGTGTCGAGGAGAGAGAAAGTCACTGCTTCAGCTCCATTGCACCTCAGGAGGTCGGCATGCCGTCTTTGCAAGGCGCCTGTGTGAGTTTGAAATAACACGAGTAACAGAAATATTGTTTTTTCGACGTGTGCTCGTGTTGATGTTGCGTGTTCTCCCTGTGCCCTCCTCCTCCTCCTCCATGCATCCCCTTCGATGATCATGATTTGCTAACATATTCGTGCTAATTTTGTGTTATTTTGTGTTGTTGTGTGTGTATTATGTGTCGTGTTGAACACGTGTATGATCCGTATTGTGGTGCCCCGCCTCGTCCTGTGTTTGTGTGTGTGTGTGTGTGTGTGTGTGTGTGTGTGTGTGCTCTCCCAGCCTTGCTGTTAAACAACCCAGCCTATCACCTGCTCCTGTCAGAACACAGAAAAGGCTCGAGGCCCCTAGTCGCCCCCTCCGGCACCACTAACGCTCAGGAAAAGAGCCTCAATGTGCCCCATGGTAAGACACCTCAGACTGGGCCTGTGCTGTCCAGAGGGGCCTGACCCACCTCAGCACCTACCTGGGGGCAGGAGGTCTGGGGCCTGCTTCACCCAGCAGCTTTAGTGAAAACTTAGGGAGGTTTTTTTTTTTTTTTTTTACACTGAAATGAGGCCAACAGCAGAATTTTCCTCTTTTCAGGGTTTGGATTCGGCCATATGAAACTTTTTTTGTGAGTTTACTTGAAAAGAGACCGGAGCCCTGGGACCTGTTCCAGAAAGCGAAAAAAATACTTTGTTTACTTTGTAATTTGTACTTTGTAATAAAAGTTCTGTTTTCATTTAAGCTGACAGAAATCAATTAGAATGAACTTTTCTAATTTTTACTCATTTCAGGTCGAACAAACTCAGGGTTTTCACTAAAGCTGCCCTCTGGCCCCAGCGTCAGCTGGGTGATGTTTTGCATGTGTCTAACTTTCATCCACCATCATGTCCCTCATTCACTCAAACACCCTCGTTCCGGCTGTTTCAGTACCTGAAGGGGGCGTCAGAGCTGTTTTCATTTAGTTCCGTGTAAATACGGACGGTGGAGTCAAAGTCAGGGTTTGATTTAGTGCAGCCTCCAACGTTCTAAAGACAAACTGACAGTAACAAGAGTCTAAACATAGATGTCTGAACCCCAACGGGATCATGGTGGTATTTACAACAAACGGAGTCTGATCTTGTCCCTGACGTCGCTGCAGTTGTCACATCCTGTTTCTGACAACACAAAACCGTGTTTCTGCAGAGAGCGACCCTCGTTGTTCCTCCCTCCTCCGGGGTATCGCGCCGACGTGTTTTTGTTCCGATAGCGACACGCTCGGCTGACGAGGCCCGACGTTTGTTTGCAGAAGCGGCTTCACAACAGACAGCGCACCAAAAAGGAAAAGTAAAAGCGGCACGAGATGAAAGGACGTCAGAAAACACACGGCGTTCACCCTTTAACACCCACGGCATCACCAGCGTAATTACAAGACTATGTGCCCTACCAGAAAGCGGTTGCTTCAGATTTGAACAACAAGGGTGAGGTGGTGAGAGAACTCTGTGGAAGTGTCATGTCTCTAATCCGGTCTTCTTCTTAAACGTGTCGAATCGCGTTATTCGACAAGTCGGACTCAACGCTCCGTTCCCGTACCTGGGGCGAGGAAGGAGCGAGGAGAAGGAGACGACATTGATCAGTCCCTGAAAGGCGACAACAGTCTCGCTGCTGTCATTACGGTAATCCCGTTCGCTCTGTTGCTGGAAGCTGGCCAGTCATTACCGTAATGACAGCAACTTGGATGTGAAGTGCAGATTCTCCACTTTTTACGAGCCGATGGTCGTTTTCTCCTTCTTTCACACCAGGTAGAGGAACTAGTCTAAACTTCTCAGCTTTCAGTGACCTTTCTGATAGTTTAAATAGTCCTGTAATTACGGTACTACAAGGTATGCTAGCGCGAATGTTATGGCAGATGAGGGAAAACGACGAGTTACGATTGTAACCGCGGTTCTATGAGTGCCGGATGCAAAATAGAACCGGAAGACCAGAAGCCCCCCCAGATATCTGGACGTCTGGCGATGACGTCATGTGACCACCGACTACACACACACACACACACACACACACATTCTGACCGTCGTCTCTCCGTCACCTCCACCGCTGTGCGTCTCTTTCCAGCCTGTGGCTTGGAGATGGACATGGAGAAGGGTTTCCCCCTAACCCACGAGGAGCCTCCCCCCTACCCCGGCTCCCCTCCGTACCCCTCCCTGTCTCCCCCCGTGTCTCCCCCGCTGCCTCCCAGCGTCCCCCACTACGCCGAGGCCGACATCGTGAGCCTGCAGGGCGTCAGCGGGAACAACACCTACGCCGTGCCGGCGCTGGCCTCCTCCAGCCCCGGGGCCGACGCCGCGCCGCTGCCCGAGCTGCCGCGCCAGTGTCTGATCTTCAAGGAGAAACTCGGGGAGGGTCAGTTTGGGGAGGTGAGGAGCCAACAGGTCCACGCCGGTCTGTGAGCGCGTGCCAAGGCGATGGCGTCTCAACAGTGTCTGTTCTGTTCCCCTGAAAGGTGCATCTGTGTGAAATCGAAAACCCCCAGGACCTCCCCAACCTGGAGTTCCCTTTCAACGTGAGGAAAGGTCGCCCTCTGCTGGTCGCCGTCAAGATACTGCGCCCTGATGCCTCCAAGAACGCAAGGTGTGACGGAACCTTCAGTGTGCTTCATTCACCTTCTGCCTCCGTTCATGGACTTAGCATGTTGAGTAGTCAGAGGATTTGACACGTGCACGACGTCAGAGGTTGATTCTTCTGACTAACTGGGCATCATGTCATGAAAACAGTGAACAGTTCCTGAAAACTGAGAAGTTGCTCTTGGTTCTGGTGTGAAGAAGGCACCAGGAGAAGGAGAAAATGTGGATCATTCCTGAAAGTTGACAGCCCCGCCATGTTGCCATTACCGTAATGACAGCAACTTAGCTGCCACTTCTCTTAGGAACCAGTGGACATTCTCTCCTTCTCCTAGCTCCTTCCTCACCCCAGGTAGAGGAACCGAGTGACACTTCTCAGCTCTGAGTAACCGTTTGACATTTTCCGACTGCGCAAATACTCATGTAATTACGGTTCTTCAAAGAGTGCTAACACGAATGTGTTTACTGAAGGGACTCAGACCCTGGAACATTCCGGTTTTCCTCATTTCAAGCTGCTCTCTGGAACGGATCAGCGTTTTCCACAGCGTTGTCTTTTATTTGGACACGACCCCCCCTCCGTCTGTGTGACACCTCTCCCTCCCCCGCTGGTAGGAATGACTTCCTGAAAGAGGTGAAGATCCTGTCCCGCCTGAAGGACCCCAACATCATCCGTCTGCTGGGGGTGTGCGTGAGCAGCGACCCCCTGTGTATGGTCACCGAGTACATGGAGTGTGGGGACCTGAACCAGTACCTGTCCCACAGAGTGCTGCTGGACAAGACCGGACCTTCACACAGCACCCCCACCGTCAGGTGACACACACACACTATTCTTTTTTTTTACCGTGGACAGTAGAAACCCTTTGTGTTCTCTACGGAGTTGGGAGGGGTCTGACCGACTGTCCTCCTCGTATCATCTCTGCCCCCCCCAGCTACCCGGCCCTCATCTCCATGGCCAGTCAGATCGCTTCCGGAATGAAGTTCCTGTCGTCTCTCAACTTCGTGCACCGCGATCTGGCCACACGGAACTGCCTGGTCGGGGGTGAGCGCTTCGAGAGCGGAGACGACCCGAGCGGCGAGCGGCACATCAAGATCGCCGACTTTGGCATGAGCAGGAACCTGTACGCAGGAGACTACTACAGGATCCAGGGCCGGGCGGTGCTGCCCATCCGCTGGATGGCCTGGGAGTGTATCCTCATGGTGAGAGCAGCAGCGCTGTTGACTTGGTCCACTTGGTACATTCATGGACCTTTTTTTTTTTTTTTTTTTTTAACATAATGTCAGAATCCAAGTAAAAAAGTGTTTCTGTTCTTCTGGATTTTCTTTGGAGCAGGAGCTTCAAATCTAAACTTAGAGCTCAAGAATACTTCTCTTCACGCGTCTTCTAGCAATTTTGCACTTGAAATAAGCAGAAAAATCTGCCAGCGGGGGGAAAGTTTTGCATTTTTTTCTACTTTTCTCTGTGAAAATTGTCAGAACAACACAGGTAATGTGTCTTATTTTAAGTGTAACTAGAAATTAGACATTTTGTTCAGAAACAAGTCAAATATTCTTTGTAAGATTTTGAATTTTTGCAGTGAACGTGGAACAGATCAGTGTCAGAAATCCCGTCTCCCCACGCAGCTGACGATGAGATTGTCCCGTAGCCTAGGTGACGAGGGTGACGCTCTGATGTGTGTTCACAGGGTAAGTTCACCACCGCCAGCGACGTGTGGGCGTTCGGCGTCACTCTGTGGGAGATGCTGAGCATCTGTCAGGAGCAGCCGTACGCCAACCTGACCGACGAGCAGGTCATCGATAACGCCGGGGAGTTCTTCAGAGACCAGGGCCGACAGGTACACACACACACACACACACTCACAAATGTACTGTATATACGTTGTTTCAGACCTCGTGGTGTGAAAGCCCCCCCCATGTGTCTCCCCCCTCCAGGTGTATCTGAGCAGACCGGCCGTGTGTCCCCAGGGTCTGTACGAGCTCATGTTGAGCTGCTGGAACAGAGACTGCAAGCTCCGCCCATCCTTTGGCTACATCCACTCCTTTCTCACCGAGGACGCCATGAACATGGTGTAGGGAGGGAGTTTGTCCACAAACACCCCAAGAAAGGCGAAACATCCGCAGAGGAAACCACTTGCACGCTCTTGCACCTTGGGCGCGGCGGGAAGGCGTTGCCATCAGCGCGTTGGACGTGCTGCACTTAGACGAGAAGTGGCTTTTTTTTTTTTCTTCTTCTTCCTTTAAACTTTGTACCTTTTAGGGTGGGCGGGGCTGAGACACCGCTGGTTCGGTGGCACGCGTCGGACCCTGCGGCCCAACGGCAAACTAACCCCCCCCCCCGCTTCAGCTCGCTAACAGCCCAGGGGGGGTTCTGTTGTACGCTCTGGTGGTGGGTGCGGTGCGCGTGGGAGCTTTTTCCCTTCTCTGCGTCTGTCAGGAGAAGTGGTTCACTGGGTGAAGTGCTGCAGAGTTCATGCGGC
This sequence comes from Aeoliscus strigatus, assembly GCA_901007665.1. NCBI lineage: Eukaryota > Metazoa > Chordata > Actinopteri > Syngnathiformes > Centriscidae > Aeoliscus > Aeoliscus strigatus. The sequence continues at coordinate 14,775 of CAAKHB010001485.1, forward strand.
GCAGGGGCGGAATGACTTCAGCTAGGATCAGTGTTGCCAGGTGGGAAACGTCGATGTAGAGACTCAGGGGAAATTATCGAAATAACAGGAGTGACGTGTCAAAACGTGTCAAGTGGTTCAGGAGGGTCGTGGGGGACGGACACAGCAGAAAGGCTTCAAAGGTGGTCTTCAAAAGACCACCTTTGAAGCCTTTCTGCTATGTCACGTGTGCATTTCACAAAATCGGCCACTAGGTGTCACCACGTTGCTTCAAACGCTTCGTAGCCTCGCTTTGCCCATCACTGAATCCTCTAGGTGGCAGCGTTTCCTTTGAACCACTGATTCAAAGTCACGAGCCCGAGTGACATTGACGGAACGATCACATTATGGAACATATTTGGAGGAGCTGATCGTAAAGATACGACAATTATCGTACACCTGGCGACACTGACTCTACAGGTCAGATGCAACCTGCTTTCCTTCTGTGCCGTGCCGACGGTACAGAGGTGGAACTGCACACAGGAGCAGCTGTCTTAGTATTTATGTACAACCGAGGGTCCAGGTGCATTTCAGTCATAGGAACACGTTCGCCCCTCGAGCCCATCGCCAACATACAAAGGCAGCCTGACGAAAGAGTTTCAGACGAGAAACAAAGTGACAAATGTGATTTCTGACAATTGTTCAGACCCCACAGCTCCAAAGTGACCACATCTATCACTTCCAAAGGACTAAAACGTGATTCAGTGAGTCAAAGATGTTGTTTGCTCTCAATTGGAGAGCATCTGGATCTCATTGGAGTAGAAAGGGTACTTGAGCTGTGTCCCTTGTGCCAGTCGGACTGAAACCAGACGAACCAGAAGACGTGACTGGAGAACGCTGACGGTCACTCGCACCTGCTCTGGTGGATTTGGACGAGACGGAGACACAAAGACAGATGAAAAATTCCACAACGCCCTGCACTTTAATCCCCACATGCATATCCTGGGCCCTGAGATTCTGGTTTGTTTTTAAAAAAAGGACCCTGTCTGTCATTTCGGTGTTCTCTCCCCTTAACATCAGATGTAAAATATTAATTGAAAATAAATGTTTTGTTTTTTAAATGTCTGACAAACTTGTGAAACTTGCAGCATGTTTAGACGTTGAACAATCTGTGTATCCAAACGCATTAACTGCTTCTTAAAATCAGTTATTCAAACAGGGAATGCTGGGAATCCTGATTTTAGTGTGAATGTCAACAGCAACCTCTCAAAACACCATCCATACCTTGTAAGTTACATCAAACGGTGGACCGTGGATCTGCCTGACAGACCGGAGCGCGGTAAATCAGTCCGCGTTCCAGAAAGCAGGTTGGGTGAAAACCTGGAGTTTGTTAATGCTGAAATGAGAAAATGGATGTAAAATGGATGTTCACTCAACCCGTGTTCTGGAATGGGCCTCAGAGACAATGGACTACCAAGTAATACCATGTTTACTGATGACCTTTTTGATACACTGTACTTCAACTGAACCCATATTTTTATACATTTACTGTACGTACGTTGAGGCGCCTTGTCTGTTTTTGTTCTTTTTGTCTCTGGAGCTGAGCGTGATGGTTGGTACATATCTTAACGGTCATTTCCTTCACTAGTATGTAGAAAACTCTGTCCCCTCCAGCGTCTTGTGTCTGTAGAACGCTTGCTACCTTGACACTATTGTAATTGTGTCGTCTATTTTTGTAGATGTTTCAATAAAATTCATCTTTTCAAAAAAAACTTGTGATATAAAAACAGCACAGTTGTTCAGTAGTGACATCGTTTTATTTTCTTTCTATTTTCTATCGACCTATCAATGCAGGCAAGTATTTGACTTTCACACATACAGAATTATATGGAACTACTTAGAAACTACATGCTACAACATGTTCTTCTTCAGAAACGTGAAAGATTAGTCACAAGAAAAAAACTGGAAGGGTTTTGGTTTTTCTACAAGCAACGAGAGAGTTCATGGCTTCAGATTGGTTCGATAAACAAAATGTTCCCTGAAAAAGTTGCAAAAGGCTTCACGAAGAGGAAATGTGAACCAGGCACTTGGAAGTGACGACATGTTAAAGGCTTGGCAACAAGAAAACCGTCGGACTGTTAATACGTGTTAGTAAAAAGCAGATCAGCTCTGTCACAGAGAACGGAGCTTAGATATCTAAACTTCCAGCGGAAATCACACGGTCCGCTTTGCATCAAGTGGAGGCAGCGAGCGCGAGAAAGGGGCACGTCGGTCTGTGACTGCAGCAGCAACACGTTCGTTTCTTTTCACACAAAACCTTTCACTCGTCCATCGACCACTTCCCCCGCCTTCATTTGTAACCGCCCCCCCCCCAGTCACAGCGTGACCATTTCATCAGCGAGAGTACGACGACGCGCAGCATAGAAAGGCACCACCGTAGGACACGTAGGACATCACGTTCTGTGACGTTGGACAGCTGCTGACCGACCCCACCGAGGACGGAGTCCGACTGCAGACGGAACAACAAAAACAACAACAACCAGCGGGTCAAGAGACAGACACAGATCGTCAGCGGCTTCAACGAGTCGGGCGTTTTCCAACCTGGGGTTGGAACTCTGAGGGACTGGAAGTGACAACTGGGATATGACAACACGTTTCTACTGCTGACAGGCTTCGCCTGTTCCCATCATCTGACGGCGTCGTAGAAACGAGCTGAAAGACAATGAGACGAGGGTAAACACTGAAGGCTGCTGACGAGGGGAGGTACGTAATGATACGCGTCTGCACGGCAGGAGAACATGAACACTGGGGGGGGAAGCTTACACTAGACGGATGTTTACACGCTGCAAACATTCAAAACTACGTACGAATATTTGTCTTATTTCTAGTCAAAATGTCCCATTTCTAGTAAAAAAAAAATGTACACTTAAAATAAAACACATCACATGAAAAAAGAAAACTTGTTTTTTTAGATAATTTTCTCTTGTTTCCAGCAAATTCTGACTTAAAAAGTGGAAAAATGCACCAGTGGATCGAGTATTTTTTTCCTTTGGCTCCACTGGTAAGTTCTCTGCTGTTTAAGTGGAAATTTGCTTGAAACAAGTGAAAAAAAGTCTTAAAAACAAGCTACTTTTTCAGATGACGTGTCCTATTTGAAGTGTAAAGAGATTTTATTTCTAGAAATGAGACATTTTGACCAGAAATGAGACAAATATTCTTGGTACTGTTTCAAGTTTAAGCAGTCGTAACAGTCGAACCAACTCGTCACTTTTGTCCCTGAGAGGAACTTTTGCCGTCAAACGGGAAACAGGTTGGAAAACACCAGGATGAGCCTGAACGTGAGATCCTCCGGGTGAAGGCCGCGTCCCCTGTCGACGGGGACGTGACGAGAAACCGAACGGACAAACCAGCAGAGGGCGATACAAGCACGCAGTCATGACAGTGGTTATCAGGCACGTGGAGGATATGTGGAGCCTGGTCTGAATGTTAGTCGGACTTCCTCTTTCCTCTTCTTAATGCCCCCGAACGGGACTACCTGTGACCTGCAGAGACAATCAGACAGGGTCACATCCAGAACGTTCCCTCAAGGCGAGGGATCCCTTGATGGCGTGTCAGGGCACCGACCTGGGAGATGTCCACCCCCGTCAGCTTCTCCACCGCGCTGGGCAGCCTGGTCATGATGTCCAGCACCTCCCCAGCCAGCTTGGCTGCTCCCACCTCGGAGCCGCCGCTGGACACCATGGTGACCTTCTGGGCGGACGACAGCGGCTTGCTGATCTCCTCGGCCATCTGCCGGACAGAGAAGGACGTTTCAGAAACGTCAGTTTCTGGGAGGACGTAGCTTTTGTTGGACGGGACGGAGACGCGGACCGATCACGTACGGAACCGAATCACAGGAAATAGTAGAAAGATGCATTAAAGAATGAAGAAAAAAATTAGACCATCTTGGAAAAGTTGAGTAGATTTTGTCCTTTTTTTTGTCGTTTCCATTTCATAACTGAAGCCTCCAGCTCTTTATCTCCACTAATTGTTCAATTTAAATACCATAGATCTAGAATGTGAGATGGTAGAGTACCGACCGATACAGTGAGTGGTAAATGATGCTGTTGGAGTTGCTGCGGTAACAAGACGCGCTCACTATCAGTCGCTATCGCCTGACTGACAAAGAAAGACGCTGAGAACCGGGAAAAAAACAAAACACAGCGGCGAGATTCAACGTGGAGCTACAAAGGTCCACGTCGAAGTATAAACGCTGCGGACGGCGCCAGTTCATCAGCAGATGCTTCGGAATAGACGGACAAGAAAACAAAGTCCTGTGTTTTTCTGATGAATTTCTCGGACGCGTTGGCCTCGATAACGCTCACTGACCAGCGGCAGCTTCTCCAGCAGCATGTCCACCATGGCTCCGTCTCCATACTGCTTGAAGGCCTCGGCCTTCTTGGCCATCTGCTCGGCCTCGGCGCGGCCCTTGGCCTCCACGGCGAAGGCCTCGGCCTCCCCCTTCATCTGCACACACACACACACACACACACAGGACAAACAGGACAACAATGTGTATTAAAGAGGATGTGAAACGCCACTGGATCTGAGTGTGGCGCTCTTGAGGAAACGTCCCTCCAGTTACAAAACCGAGACGGGCTCCAGGACTCACCCTGATGGTCTCGGCCTCGGCCTCGGCCTCCATGATGAGCTGCAGGCTGCCGGGACAAAGGCAGAGAGGATTCAGTTACATTTTCACCCTGCTGACGCCAGCACCGTTCTTCTCACCGCTGCGCCTCGGCCAGCTTCTCCAGACGGTACTTCTCTGCCTCCGCAGGCTTCTTGATTTTAGCTTCCAGCTCCTTCTCCTTGCGGATGATCTCCTGCTCCTGCAGCATGATCTGCTGGGAGCGCTCCACCACCTGAACCTGCATCTTCTCCTCCTCAATGCGCTGCTTGGTCTTGGCCGCCTGCGAGGTAAAACAAAGAGAGAGAAAAAATAATATGAATATTTGTCTTATTTCTAGTCTCAAATCTGTTTACCGGTGAAATCAGACACATCAGCAGAAAAAAGGAACTTGTTTAAGACAAATTCACTTAAAAAAGTAGAAAAATCCGGCAGTTTTTTTATTTTACCATGCAACTCATAGAACTGCAGTTACAGTCGTAACTCATCGATTTGTCTTCTTTCAAAGTGAAAACTTGCGTGAAACAAGTGCGACCTGTGTAAAAACAGCCTGATGCGGCGATGCGTACCTGCAGATCGTAGGCCATCTCTGACTCGGCCTTCTTGGTGTTGACCTCCATGTCGTAGGCCGACTTCTTCAGCTCGTAGTCTCTCTGCGACTTGGCCATCTCGATCTCGTTCTTGTACTGGGCTGACACCTTCTCCTGCATCGCCTGAGCCTCCTGCATGGAGAACGGACGGGGACGGTGAACACTCGCGTCACCCGCGGAGAACATGTCCGGTACCAAAAGTCAGTTGAGGTGAGTCGAGGTGTAACGAGGAAACGTGAACAGACGTTTTACCCTGATGACAGCGTCCCGTTTGTACTGAGCCTCTCCAATCCTGGCGTCCTTCTGGACCTGGGCTGTTCTGGCTTTCCCCAGGGAGTGAAGGTAGTCCTGGGGGGTGGGGGACAGGCAGAGGGGGAGTATCAGTGTCTACTATGAGTCAACACAGGCTCAGTCATAGAAAAGGGAGGAGGCACATTCTAACAAGGAAAGATGTCGAGGTTTCCATGGAGGCACTCAGGCCTAATAGGCCTCCTACTAATTCATGGCTAATGCACAGACTGGGGGAGGGGGGAGTGGGGGAGGGGGCTGGGGTGCGGTTGAGCCGCAGAGTCAATAACCATCACTGAAGTACTTTACTTTACGCAACATCACGGAGGAAATGAAAGACTAAAAGCTTTCACGTCGAGGAGGTGCAGGCCGCACCTGATCGTCGTGAACGTCCTTGAGCGTGTAGCTGACCACGCCGATCCCCATGTTGACCAGGTCAGAGGAGGCCACCTTGAACACCTGCTCCGAGAACTTCTTGCGGTCCTGGTAGATCTCCTGCACAGAGAGACACGGCCGTTGCAGACGCCGCATAAATCAGCACAAATGGACGTCGGTGAGCGTCGTCGGAGCTCCACCTCCACGGTCAGGTGGGCGATGATGGCCCTCTGGTGACCCTCCAACGTCTCCAGCGCAATCTGGGCGATCTCCGCCTCCGACTTGCCCATGAACATCTGGCAGGCGGTGGCCAACATCTCCTTGTTCTGGCCCTGAATCTTCACCTGGAGCAAGAGTGACACGCACACTGGGCTGAAGGAGGCTTTTCCATTGTCTTCCCCTCCCTCTGGAACTCATCAGACCCCTCCAAGAGCTCTTTAACATTGGTTCTAATGTAACATGATGCTGTTTGTGTTTGCTTTTAGGTCCATTTTTATTTTGTCAGTTATATTTCATGTTGTTTTTGAGGTCCTTGAGGACTCTGGAAAGAACTGTATAATAATCATTATTATTGTTATTGTTATTATTATTATTGTTGTGAGAATTAATGATAATAATAATAATAATAATAATAATAGATTGTTATTAATAAATAATTATCTGTACCTGCGCAATGCCTGTGACAGAGATGGGGACACCGTGGCGGGTGTACACTTTGTCACTCTTCACATTCAGAGTCAGGGTGTTGAGAGTGATTCTAAAATGTACACAAACAAAAAATTCAGACAGAGGTGACGTTGCTTTTGTCGTGGCTCACTCAGCATTAGACAACGGCAGAATCAGAGCATGAGCTATACGGAGACGGTCGGAGTCAACCGAGTCAAACATCAAAGCATCAGGCAGCTAGAAGAAGGTCACTATTATAATTATTAACCGTTATTTCAGTATTTCTACGCCTACACATCATGTCGAGCAGACAAACAGTGTAGAAGTTGGATCACCTCTGAATCTGCTGGATACACGGGAAAACAAACACTCTCCCTCCCGCAATCATGAGAGGAGGAGACCGGCCGAAGCCTGCGAGGGAAGACAGGAGCACATATATGTTACATCGCTCCTCGGTGATGTGCAGCGAGGAGCGTCAGGAGGTGAACACGCTCTGTGTGCATCATCACAGGTGTTTTCGTGAATCCGCACCGCAGACGTTCAATACCGTCTGGACAGAAAGAGGCCGTGTCCAGATCAGTGCGAACTGAGCTGACAACTGACAGCTGAAAGCGTTGCTCAATCTCATCGTGTCACATGACGTGATCATTAGAACCACTCACACACCTACATAGTACAACATGGTACAACAACACATTACGTGGTACACTGGTGCAGTTCACTCTGGACAAATCACTTTGAAAATGAATTCACGAGAAATCCAACGTATAATCTCACCAGAAACCACCATGGCTTCATTGGGCCCACAGGTGTAGAACATCTTTGATGATTTCAAGCTGGAGAAAGACAACAACAAAAAACTGAATTAGAAACAGGAGCATGTAAACAGTAAGATGAGAACAATCATAACAATGAAACAAGCCTTTAATGAAAGGATGCAGTGACACTGTGTGAAATCATACACTGTACACGGCAGATGTTTAATAGCAGTGGTATCAAATCCGTGTTACATTCTTAAATAACGATTAAAGGAAAGTTGTTTATTGAGCACCATTAGTGCCACTGATAAAAGAAGTTTAGGCATATGTTTGTTGTCTTGTTACACAGGGCTAGTTAGTTGTTAATCGGTCTGAGTTTAAGCTAAGATTCCTGATCAATAAATGCTACTTTTAACGTCACGCGTGCTACAAATCCTCCATGTTTTCGACCCCTCCCCCTCCAAACGACCTCGTTCCCTGCCCTTGTTCGGACAACGACAACAACCACACAGTTAAACCAGAAATTTCAGTCAAGAACTGATATGTTCGCACTCCGACAGCCCCCAGCTAGCTTAGCTCTTTAATTAAAGCTAGCGGGCGAAAAACGGACCCGTTGCGTCACTGAGCTCGACGGCGTCGCCGCGCCTGGTAGAAAAACGTCGTCATTAGCGGCGAACTGACGCTGCAACAACCGCCATCCGAGTATAACTCACCAGGTTTATGAATTTTTGAGCCGAGGGTCCGTTTTTCTGATACTACGGTCAAGCGGCGGGTCTGTTTCCTGGAAACAAGAATGACAAGAATGTCAGTTCGGGAAGTCAACACTGACCACGCCCATCCTCGATGCGCCACCTAATGGTGAATATTAACAACTGCACCCCTATTCACATTTAGATTATTTCGTTTGTTGATGAACGCCAGTCAAGTTACTTACAATTCATTGTTTAAGTAATATTCATTTTAATAAATGATACACACATATTCATGATTATATATGAAATTCAATCAGATGATTGATGTAATTTCATACATGATCATATATATGATGATTATTATTACGTATATATAATTCATATATAATCATGAATATGTGTGTATCGTTTATTAATGACCCATACAGACCTGACATCCAGGTCTTAGTGTCAGGTGAGTTTGGTCTCACCTCATCCCTCTGTTGTCTGGGGGTCACTGAGTCACTGGGGGATTTTTGTGGTAATAACATCACTTTGA
>CAAKHB010001489.1:0-16360 GCA_901007665.1 Aeoliscus strigatus
AGGATGAGGAGGAGAAGGAGAAGGAGGATGAGGAGGAGAAGGAGGATGAGGAGGAGAAGGAGGAGGAGGAGGAGGAGGAGGAGGAGGAGGAGGAGGAGGAAGAGGAGGAGGAGGAGAAGGAGGAGGAGGAGGAGGAGGAGGAGGAGGAGGAAGACGAGGAGGAGGAGGAAGACGAGGAGGAGGAGGAGGAGGATCTACTGAATGAACCTGCAGGTATGTTGGTTTGTTGTCAACCATCGCTGAGTTCCTCCATTCATGTCTTTTGTTGTGTGTCATCTGTATGCTACACACTGCTCTGTGTGTGTGTGTGTGTGTGTGTGTGTGTAACGTACACCTTCATGTCCCAGCTGTTCTGTGTAAACCTATGTGGGTGTGTATATTTTAGGGGGGGTGTGTTTGCTATAAATGATGGACACACACACAAAAGCACACACACAGAGGCACCAAGTTTGTAATGAGGAGGAAGCTGCCGTGTGTGTGTGTGGGGGGGGTGGTCAGAGGTCAGGGTGATACATATGGTGAGTCGATCCTCACTGACACCTGTGTCCCAACACACACACACACACACACACACACAAACACACCATGTACGTTTGACGCTCAGGCTTCCGGCGTGTCGCTCCATTGGTCTCAGGGAGGCTTATGACTCTGGGGTCAAATGTCAGAGCGCCGTTTGTGTCGGACGTGCTAAGTCGAGGACGTGGAACACCTCCACTGGTCTCTGAGACCGTCCGACCGGACGACAAACATTCTGCTCAGAGAGTGTTAACAAACTAAGTGATGTGAACTCTTCTTTCCTCTGCCCGTTTTCAGGAGTTTGTTTTGATGTTGTTCACTTCCTGTTTGTTTCAGGTGCCGGTCCTCTGGGATCCAGGTTCTCTGTGTGTTCTCTGCCCACTTCACTCCCACCTGAGGGCACCGTGGAGGGTCGGACTGGTTTCGTTGTCAGGTTAAATTGGTTTGATGTGTTGAATTTGCAAAGATTCTTTGTTGCCTTAAATTGTGTTTGTGTTGAATTATTCATCAGCTACTGACTGAACAATTTAGAGATGACAGATCATTCCAACTGAGATCATCACAATATCCCTCCCTCTCTCCCCCTCTCTCTCTCCCTCTCTCTCTCTCTCTCTCTCTCCCTCTCTCTGTCCCTCTCTCTCTCTCCCTCTCTCTCTCTTGCCCTCTCTCTCTCTCTCTCTCTCTATCTCTATCTATCTGTGCGTGTGTGTGATTCCCTCATGTCACACATCAAACATCCCCAATCCATCTATTTATTTCCCAACAGAGATGAGCGGGCAAAGATAGAGAGGTCGTGTGACAAACAGAGGAGCGGCTGCGTGGTGGAGAGGTCAGAGGTCAACAGGGACCAGAGTAGGAAAAGTGACGTACAGACGATGGGCGGAGGCAGGGGGAGGCAACGAACAAATGAAGGAAGGAGTGAACAAGTGAATGAAAGAGAGGAAGGAGTGAAAGGAAAGGAAAGAACGTAGACGTTGGCTGACGGAAAGAAAGTCAGGAAGAAGTGATGAGAGGAGCGAGGTGAAGAGACGACGGGTCGGGGGAGCGAGAGCCACCGACAGATCACGTCACTCTACTTCAAAGAGGTGCTCAGGAGCCTCCAGAGGCTCGACTGATCACATGATCAAAGCTAGCCTGACAGAAGGGTGTGTGCATGTGACTGAATGTGTGTGTGTGTGTGTGTGTGTCTGTGAGTGCGTGTGCGTGTGCATGTTGTGTCGTAGCCGGCAGGTCAGCTACATGTCAAGAGGAGCTGAATTAGTTACAATCATTTAGTTGTTTGGAGTGTTTGAATGAAACCAGGTTTTTCATTTACACACACACACACACACACACACACACACACACACACACACACACACACACACACACACACACACACACACACACACACACCAACCATGATCCAGATCTACAAACCTTGTACATGTGTAATCATTGGATATTTTACCAACACGTTCCACGTTCGTTCAGTCATCGGCTGACTGAAGCCTCAGACACTGATGGACTGATTAGAAATCAGAAGTAACGGTGTGTTTACACTGACACAAACAAACCTGCACGTATGTTTTTTCATCCTCATTTATGTGTGTGTGTGTGTGTGTGTGATATTGTGAAACTAAAAAAACTCACAAGCATCTTGGTGCATGTGAACAGTTTGGATTCATGACGTCTCAGCTGACAAACCAATTTCAGTAAATATTCACTGTGTGAGAGCAGCTGTTGTCACATGCGTTTCATCTTTGTTCTCTTTGCTCGTCACTCTTCTCTCACTGCGTCTTTCTCACAGGTTTCATCACAGCTCCGAACGCGACTGTGGCTTCGCTTCATTTATCCTCTCCGTCTGCATGTGTGTTATGGCTTTTTATTCCTATGTGATGATGAACAATGTTCATGTAGGAACAGAAGCCATTTTACACGTGATGAGAGAACAATGTGGAGACCGACAACGTGTTGCAAAGACGCTCACGGTCGGTGCTCGTCTGATCTGAGAGCAGTGTGTCTGCGCCTGACGCCGGCAACGACGTCACGTTTGATGGATTTATTTATTTTTTGCTTTGTTGCAAAAACCATGAAGAAACAAGAAAAGAACAGGGGTGGGGGGGGCAGTACAGATCTTTAATAACCAACTGTAAAAGAGGCACTTAGTGAACCACTTCTCCATTTCCCTTCTTCTCACTCATTTGCATATTATTAAAATAAAACTTTGACACTGAACAAGTCTCTACCTACAATATCATACACGATATGATACATACAGTATAAAAAAGATAAAGCACCTTTGTTGTCCAAGTAAATACTATTTATAATGAAACATTTGGAATTTCCAGACACAGATTGTTGAGTTTGTGATTGTATGATCAGTGCATGGGAAGAACTCTGAATGCAGGTCTGGAGACTGTGATGCCCTGATATGCACCTGAGCCTTTCCTAGTTCTGTTTCTTTCAATGAAGCGTTGGATGGTTTGCACAGTAACATGAATAAACTACAGAGAAGCAATAAAAAACGCATGTTCTTGAACTGCTACAGGCGTCTCGTTCCCTTCTGAGGATGTTCACATTACAATAAAACAATGTAGCACCAAGTAATGTTTATACAAAAGGCCAATATATTGAAAGTCAATGCAGTGCAGTAACAAATAATATAAACTGGGAGCAAACACAACGGTCACTTGTAATTTGGTCCTTTTGAAGATGCTGTGAACACAAACTGGACTTGTGGCTGTATTTGACTGTACTTTCAAGTATCCTTTTGTTCCTTTAGGTAAATGAAACATAAAATCCAACAAAGGTGTGGCAGAAAAAAAACAAAACCAAAGCTCAGTGAATTTCATTTGTGACCCATCTGCCGTCAGTCCTCACATTTGAGCGATCACAACACAAGAGGCATTAAAGTGACTACGTAAGTATTCTCACAAAGCATTTCACAGAAAAACAGCTGTGCAATCTCATTCACCGCGATGAAAGAATTCGACTTGTGAAACGGACAGTCTGGTCTTCAGTTGATCGATTCTGACGTGTCCTTCCTCAAAGGAATCTTGAAGCTGGTGAGTTTCGGGCCAAACAGCTGACTCAGCAGGTGGTTCTGGGACTCGGCCGTCCTGTACGCGTGACTCTCCACGGATCGGACCCCCGGCTTGGGCCTGGACTTATTCACGGAGCTGCCGATGGGGACCGTGGACACTTTGGAGATGGACGCATGCAGAGCCCGTCCTACCGGCCCCTTCTTGGCTTTGTACTCCACCATCTCGGCCTTCTTTGGCGAACAGCCGAGTAGACTTCTCTTGAGCTGCACTGAACCCAGAGCCGAGTTTTTACACTTTGACACTATTTTATTGCTAACAGCGTCATCGCGCACCGAGGCGAGCACAGGGTAGTTGTTGGGCCCGTCGGACTGTCTCTGCAGGGACGGATCGCCGCACTTACTGGGACGATGCTTCTTCTTGGCCCTGGCGTCCACTCCGAAGTTCTCCTGTGTGGCTGGGGAAGAGAGCCGTTGCAGGCTGTGAGAGGATTTGACGTCTTTCCTCTTCTTCTGTGCTCGCGGCGAGTCTCTGTTGTCCCGTGAGGTACTGGGAGGAACCTTGAAGGGAGGGGGCGGTTCCCTCGTGCTACAGTTTTTAACGCCGACGAGCAAAACGTTGACGTGACCGTCACTTTCTTCTGTGTGATGCTTGTTGGAGGTTTTGCTTGTGGGAGGTTTGTCGGGATCGTCGGCTCCTAGTGGGAATGCGACCTGGCTGCCGGGAGGGGAGCGGCTGTCTTTAGTCTCGCCCGTGACGTCTTTCGCTCTGATGATCTCCTTCACGCTGTCGTCAGACCACGAGGTGGTCTCCACTCGAATGCACACAGACTCGTCTTCCTCCTTCACGTCGCACATGTCGGTCGCTGACTGGATGCTGCCTTCCCTGTGGGGAGGAGGCGAGGGAGGTCCGTCCAGGTCCTCTTCCTCCTTGGGCGCGGCAGCTTCAGACGAGCTCAAGTGAATGCATTTCTCCAGCTCGACCAGCAGCTCGGAATAGTCCTCGGCGATGTCCTCGGTCTTCACGTTTCTGCAGGGCGTGTCGCCGTGGTACTCGGCCGCCGTCGTCTGGGTGGAGTCGTCCAACGTGGGCGCAGACAGTTGCAAACGCTGCGTGTCTGAGTGGGTCTGGTTTAAGTGCAGCGAGTTGAGGCTGGTGATGCCGCTGTCACAGCTGTTTTCTGGCAAGCTGTCAGAGAACATTCTTCTCTTTTTACCTGCGGGGGGGTCACATTCATCTTCCGTGGATACCGGCGCTCTGACGGGTCGGAGAACAGCTCGGAATTTGAAGATCTCGTTGCCTCCTGACAGGTGTTTCTCCATGTGCCGATCGAACTGCTCCTTCTTGGAGAAGGTGTAGTTGCAGGTGCTGCAGATGAAGGACTTTTTGATCACATGCATGACGTCTGCGCACAGCTCGCAGGTGTAGAGCGTTGTGTGCTTGGAATCCAGCTCCTCCACCTCCTCGTGGGCTCTCTTCAGATGGTCTTTGAGGTCCTGGGGCTCCTGATATGAGACGGGACATTTGGGACAGAGAAAAATCTTTTCCAAATTGTGAACCACCAGATGTCTCTGCAGTTTGAAAGGTTTGGGAAACCTCTTGCCGCAGTGGTGGCAGTCCCTGGACGGGTCCTGGCAGTTGGGGTGAATCTCCAGACTTTTCGGCGTCTCCGTTTTGTGGAGGACCTCAATTGTCCTGGGTTCTTCCGGGCTCTGTCTACCACCTGTCCCACCGCTGCTTTTAGTTTTGTGAAGTTTGGACTCGGCCCCCTCAGAGATGCTCCTCTCCCCCGCGGTGCTCTCTGCACCAGCAGCAGCACCAGCAGCAGCACCAGCAGCAGCACCAGCAGCAGCACCAGCAGCTTTGTCTTGATCCTTGGCGGCTTTGCTGGACTCCCTGCTGGTTCGGCTGGGGCGGTGCTGCATGATGGAGGTGATGAAGTTCTTTACCGCTGTCTCCTGCATGAAGCAGCCAGGGATGTCCAACATGGACACCTGGGTCTGACCCCTCCTGGCGAACTGAGTCGCGTGCTCTCGTAAATGCTCATTGTACATCCACACGTCTGATATCTCCTTCAGACACATCCCACAGGTCCAGATCCCCGTCTTGTTCTTGGCGTGTTTCTCCCTCAGATGGTCTCGCAGTTGCTCCCTGGAGCTGAACTTGCGCTGGACACACATGTAGCAAGTGGGAGGAGGAGACGGGTTGTGAGATAACTTGTGAAAGTTCAGTTCGCCCAGCGTGAGGAACCACGTGAAGCAGGCTTTGCACTTGTACTGCTTGTCTTTCACCTTTATTCCGCCATCGAGTCGCTTTCTGCCTCGTCGCTCCACCGGATTCTTTGACTTGTCCTCCCCTCGGGGTTCCACGTCAGCGGTTGCAGGAGGAGGCGGAGCCACTGAAATATCTCTACATGAGTCAAAGAGCTGAATTTCCGGAAGCTGAAACGTGGTGTTGATGTTTTGGATGTCGATGCTGTGGAGGTTCTGCGCGCCGTCCACGGTGCAGGGATCGAGTGCGTAGGAGGGCGGAGGGCGAGGGGAGTGTGGCTCTTCTGCTTTGCAGGCACTCGGGTCAGAGGTCACCAAGCTGCCGAACTCACCGGAGAGTTTGATTGGCGGTTTATCGACAGAATTCTCGTTGTCGCTCTCATGGACGTTCGTCTGATCACTGTGTTTCCTCTCGTCGGGCTTCAGGGCGCCGTGATGGCTGATGTTCAACATTAGGGTGTCGTCGATGGATATCGTCTCATATTCACAGGGGTTGGTTTGATTGTCTGTCGGCTTGTGCGTGAACTGGCCTTGATTCGGCACGCCGCTCTCAGAGGAGGGGGGGACGTCCTGAGGCTCATTTGAATCCACTTTCTGTCTCTTGTTCCTTTTGCTGTAAACCCTCGGACACTTTTTCCTCTTCGCCTCCTCATCTCTGGGGAAGAGTTGCGAGAATATGGTGTCGTCTTCAAGTAAGGCCTTCAGATCAGGACTAATGCCGGGGGGACTGAGAGGGGAAGGGGTCGCCCGAGAGGGAGGGGGAACCATGTCGCTGGGTTCCTCACTTTTGATTTCACCTGCCACTTTTTGAAGGATCTGTCGGCTGAGCTGCTGCTCTGATCCTTCACACGTCTCCTGAGCAGCGTCCGGAGTCGACCTGGACCCATCGTGTTCATTGACACCGTCCCTGTCCACAGGTACACGATGTTCCACGTCATTACTTGTGCATATTTCTCCGTTCACTCCTTCGGTCAGGCTCATGCGTTTCCTGTCCTCTGCGTCAGAGAGTTGATTTGTTTCCTCAGTGTCTCTCCGTTTATCTGTCTCTTTTGTGGGAAACGCCGATGTGCTGTCACAGCCGGAGGTGGTGGAAAGCAAGTGGGGGGGTTTGATCTGCTCCTGTGGGGAGGCGCTCTGCTCCTGCAGCCCGTCGCTTTTGTACTCAGGCGTTAGAGCTTGAAGTATGTCTGTTTTTAATAATTGCAGAAGCTCGTCAGAGAACGGATCCAGCTTCAGGTTTCCCTCACTGTTCTTCTTAGCTTTGTTGTTCTTCTTCACTTTGTCTGGCAGCAGAACAGTTTGATGGTCTGTGGCCGTTTCCTCCAGCGCCGTCTCTGCTGCGTTGGCTGTGCGGCTGCCAGGATTCTCAGACATCTCCTCCGTTTTGCTTTGGTTGCCCTGTGAATCATGTTTATGTTCTTTCTCTGCAGTTTGTAATGCTTCATAAATAAGCGCCGTCCCCTGATGGAGCGATGCGGTGATTTGTGGGCCGCTCTGTTTTTCAGCTCGGACCAAATGTTTCATGGCCTTGTGCCTCTTCAAGCCCGGCGCTGTCCTGAAACACATGAAGCAGATGTCACAGAGGACTTTGCTCTGCTGGACGTTGGTCGCTGTCTTAGTCTGGGCTGGTTCTTTGACGACTTGTTTGGTTGGAGATCGATGGCGTGTTGTCTCCGTGACCTGGTGTCTCTCTTGCGGTTCAGACACTTGTTCGTTTCCACAGACGATGAGCGGCTGAGGAACGTCTGTGCTGTGATTTCTGAGGAGTAAACTATCGGCAGGGGAGTCGTGTGAATGGAAATCCTCTGACTCAGCAGTCCTCAGAGGGCTGACGGGAAGACGCTGGATAGATTCACCTGGCTCATGGGAAACCCCCTCCTTCACATCATCAGCTGAGGGAGCCGCTGAGAGACCCAGTGAGAAACACGAGAGTTTCATTGTGTCTTGAACGGCCAGTGGTTCCTCTGATGCACGATCGAAGTCGAGCACCGGCACTTTGTCGACGACTGTTTCCGTCTTGCTGAAAATCAGTCTGGGGTTCATGCTCAGGTCGTCACTCATGACGTCTGAGGCGTCGTCGGCTTTGCTGGCGGGTGAAATGGGAATGTAGTCGCACCGAGTCAGCTGAGGATGTGAGATGGCGCTGTAGTACAGAGGACTGAGCTTGCACGCAAACGGGGGATGTCTCTGTCCCAGGCTGTCTGCCGCCACTGACAGCGGTGCTGCGCTGGAGACGGGAAGTGAAGAACGATGTCCGATGGTGTTAGAGCTGAGGAGTCCCACGTCGAGGAGGGGTGGGCTCATCACCTCTTCGTCACCGTTTCTCAGGCTTTCCGGTTCGTTCGAACCGCGGTCCAGCGACAGGTTTCGTGCGTCGCGTGGATCCCGTTCTGTGTCCGGCTGCTGCGTCGGATGAGAGGATGGTGACAGAGGATGGGTCGGCGGGACGCCGCACTGACGTCCCTCCACCTCGTCTCTGTTCGGTGAGTCCTGGTGACTGGCCATGAAGTCCAGAGGAAGATGTTCTTTGATGTCCTGAACGTTTAAAACATCTTCTTGGTTGTGACGAGCCTCAGGAGGAAGAGGGTCTTTCATTGGAGGAACCTGAGCATCGTCAGTGAGCAGCACGTTCTGTTCCTCCGTCAGAGCTGAGCAGTGCCTCTCCATGCTGCTGTCCACTGGAATCTGACCAGTGACCGTCTCCACTGACATGTCAGCTCTGGGACTGGAGCTCTGAGCAATGACGCAGTTGTTTGAGGGAGAAGGTGCAGTGACATGATGCTGTTTTGCACTCTGAGCGTCCAAACACTCGGCTGTCCACTGATCTGATGAATCCCTGTGTGTAGGATGATCGCGGATCTCAGCAGACACATCTTTCCCCGCTGTCCGGTCGGCAGCGCCGCTGCCGGATTGACCAGTGACTCCCATCACAGTCTCCGCGTCCTCGTTTTTCTTCCAAAACTCCTCTCCATCTGCTTCCTCTCTGTCCAACAGCTCACCTGGGCTCTGCATCAAATTCTCTGCACCTTCAGACATGCGCTCCGGTTTGCTGCCGCTGTCGTCTGCAGGCTGAGGCGGACGTGCCTGGTTCCCACTGACCACGGACTCAGGGCTGTCAGAGAGAGATGACTGTGACATGACAAATTCAGTCTCACCCTCCTGCTCTGTCCTCTTTGAAAGTGATAATATTTCCTCCTCCACTGTTGTTGCTTCCTTTTCACGCAGATCTTCTCTCTTGAAGGCCTCATTCTCATGTTGTGTTGTTGTGTCGTTAATCTCTGTGTGCGCTGATAGAGTTGGTTCTTTTTTGAATATAGAATCAGAAATCACCTCCAGGCTTTTCATCAGGTTTTCTGCGTATTGTTTTTGTTCTAAAAACTCCTCCTTTGTCTCTACAGAGCCTGGATCCTTTGAGTATCGCTGGTCACGGAGCGGTTCGACATACGGTGTCGTGGTTATCACGTCTGCTGTGTCATCCTCCTTGTCAGTGAAGTGTCGGAGGGCCGTGGGTTCACCGTGAACGGCGGCGCAGGGGCTGTGCTGGGAGCTCATCAGCTCAAACTGGAAGGGGCTGGACCACGGGAATCCGGGTTCCGTGTACGGCTCTGAAGACAAACTGGTGACTGTCGTGTCTGCGGGTCGACCAGCGCCCCTCATCGCTGCACCTTCGCTCTCTGTCTCTTCCCCCAGACGTAACGGGGAAAACTTACTCATTTGCAGCTGCTTCGGCTCGTTCTGATCTAGACTCGGGGAACTTTCCAACTTGGTTGTCTGCAGCTGGTTCTCAAGCTCATTCACGATTCTCTTTATCTCTAGCTCGTCTTCGGATGCGTTGAGATTTGTGCTGTAGTCTATTATTTTTTCAGGCAGGGTCAAAGGTACGTGATTGTAATCTGGTTTCTTCTCGTCAGGTTTGTCCAAGTTGCCTTTGTACTGAGCGATCTCATCTGGTAGAACCGGACTCACGATGATGTTCCACTCTCTTTGCTCCAGGAAGGGAGAGAACGACGACACAAACTCTTCCTTCTTGTCGCTTGTGCTCTGCATCGAGTGGAAGCCGTCTTTCTGAATGTCTGTGTAAAGGCTGCTCTCGAATCCTGCCAGGTCACCAAACATCGATGAGGTGTCAAACGTCAGCGGGGACTTGATGAGCCCCTGCTCGTCGTCCAGCGGGTAGGACATAAGGTGCAGGGAATCCTTCTGGATCATGGGACAGCGGCTCTCAGCAGGTGACAGACACACCTCCTCCATCAGAGACAGAGACGCAGCCTCTTTCACTGTGCAGTGTTTTTCAAAGAGCGGGGTGGCAGGGGGTCTCTCCCTGTGTTTGTCCTCTGCGTTTCTGTCAGTATGGAGGTGGTCTTTGTTGATTGTCGCAGAGTGTGACGTGTTGTCTGTGCTGCCGCGCTCTGCCGGTTCATCTTTGGGACACAGATTGTCTGAGCTTTCCAGGGAGTTTGTGCAAAGCCGGTCAGTTTCCTTGCTGTTTGACACCAGCTCCTCTTTGGGTTTTGGATTCAAGCTTCTGCCTCTTTCCATACTGTTGATTGCGTCCTTTGCTTTCGGGGAGGATGACGGCGGATTAGCGTAGTCTGCTTTTGAGCAGTCATTTTTGGGATGCTTGCCGGCGTCTTTGGTGTTACTTACGATGGGTTTGTCCTGGTTGTACTTCTTGATGGATTTGGTGAATGTCAGTGCGAGCGTGCTGGACTCTTTGCATATCTTCTGCGGGGAGGGGCGTGAGCCGGTCCTCGGCTCCGGAGACTCTTTCTTTTTGACGTCTGCCTTCCTCTCGCAGTCAGAGTCCGTGCGCTCTGCGCTCTTTGGGCTGTTGTCACTGGAAACGCTCACGGACGTGCTGTGTTCGCTGCTGCTCGACGACCTGCTTCCTCTTCTCCTGAGTCTCTGGTGGTAGCCGTGTTTGTCAGGTGACAGAGAAAGCCCCTCGCTCTTCTTCACCTGGAAGCATTCCTTTGACTCGTGCCTCCACGCTGCTTGGTCTCTGTCGCTCCTCGCTCGCCATTTGCACTCTTTGGTGTATGTGTACTTGCAACGGCTGCTTTGATTGAGTCGTCCCTGGCTCGCGATCTTCACCGCCTCGCATTCATCATCGGAATCCGAGACATAGTCGTACTCTCCGAACGCCGGGTTGGGCACCGTGGGCGTCAGTCGTTTCATCACAAGGGAAAACTGGAGGTTTTTGGTTCCTTTGACGTGGAGCTTGTGCAGTTTGTTTTTCTGCTGAACAATCTTGTGTATCAGTTCTTTGCTCCACGTCCCCCCGCTGCTGCTTTTTCTCCGGCTCTCTTTTACTGTCGTCCTTGAGCTTGGAGAATTGGAGCTGTGTAAGGCAGTTGACCCTTGATGCACCGAGCTGTTGTGAAAGCTCTTCACTCCACAGCGCTCAGAGAACTTGCTGGATAAGAGGAATCGGGGGCTGCCTGCACTCTCGTTCTCACTCTTGCACAGTTTTCTCGCCTCTTTCACTTTGCCGTCTTGTTCCTGTGTCTTTTCCCTGGCGGCAGATCTTGCGTTTTTAGGAGATACTTCTTTTTTGATGTGAATGTTCTCATCTTGCTCCAAATTTAGAGAGGTTTTCTCAGCTTTACTTCCTGTGTGTTTGTCTGTCTTCGGGCTTCCGGCGTCAGAGTCGTAGAAATACGACCTGCCATCGTCTGCTGCTTGTTTATTCTTGCTCTCAAACATCAGCGACTCCTTGCTTTTCTTGTTTGACATTGACTTGAGGGTGGTGAGCTCATCGTCGGCGAATGCGTCGATGAAGCTGCTGTCAATCTCCACATTGTCAGACTGATATCCTAAACCATTCAGCGCCTCTGTGATCAGACTGTCCAGCTTGGCATCCTCCATCTCCAGCTCAGGGAGGGGCACAGGCAGAGGCCCGGGACCAGAGAACATCGGATCATCCTTGTTGTCTCCTTTTGTTTCACCATCAGACATGAGTTCTCCGTTTTTGTTCAGGCCCAGCAGTGACAAGTGAAGGTCAGATGGACATCTGGACATCGACACAGATGTTTTCCCTGGCTCGGCGTGGAACTTCCTGCTGTCCTCCATCTTTGATACGACTTTGAGGTCATTCTGCACGGCGTGCTGGGAGCAGTATTGCTTGTGTCCTAGAAACGAAGCCAGGTTGTTGAAATTCTGATCGCACTGCTTGCAGGTCAGCAGCACGTCCAGCTGGTCCAGATTGGCGGTGGCTAATGACGTGGTGAACAGCTGATGTGCAGAATACGGTGGTGGAGGCTGGTGATGCTCCAGCTCATAACCCTCCACGTACCCTTTGCTTCCATCCGCCGGGGCCTTCGGTGTGCTGTTTTGCAAGTAGCTCATCAAGTTGTCTTTGGCTCGGCCTGGAGTGAAACTGAGGTTGCGTGGGGATTCCGAGGGAAACTGGTGAGCGTGATCTGCTGGTAACGGCGCTTTGGCTTGGGGCTGTTGGTAGAACGGGTGAGAGGACGCCGTCTTTGACATTTGACTGTCCTCTGAACCGATGTTCACGGGGCTCGTGGACGCTGGCGAGAGGGAGGAGCAGGTACTGCCGGATGTAGGGGTATGAACGGGTGAGGGCAGAGGGGATTCGTAGGGGGACACCATCAACCCAACAGGTGCCACTTGTAATGGTGGATAGCTGTAGTTTCTTGTCGACGCTCCGGGAAGAGACGGGTTCAGGCCGAAGTACACGGCCTTACCTTTGGACTCACACACTTGCGAGCTCATCTCCACTTTAAAGGTTGAGACATTGCTGTGTTTAACAGTCTCCTGCCTTTGGTTAGAAAAGCCGTCGTTACTTCTGCTGGTCTGAAAAGCAATAGGGTTCTTCACGGAGCTGGTTTTATGGGATTTACTGTCGTCCTGCCAGTCCGAGGGGGAAACCATGTAGGCCAGCTTTTGGTTGCTGACTGACCTCGACAGGTCGATCCGGTTTGGGGTCGGGCGGATCTGCTGCCATGGCATTCGGCTGTTTTTAGAAGAATTTGGTCGTTTGTCAAGTGACGGCTGGTTCTGAAAGGGAAATTTATCATTTATGTCATTGTACTGAACTGTGTTTTGCTCCGCAGATGAATAGGTCTTATTGGGCCCCTCCCAGGAGTGAGCTAACCGGCTCAAAACCTTATTATTGATGTGACTGTTTTTATCAAACAGCACAGAGCCACTGTGAACGACCGCAGGACTGTTGAAGCTTTTGCTGAGAAAGTGTAGTTGGGAGGCTGGAGTTTGTGAAGCATTCCTCATGTGGTGGACACTCTGAAGCAAACTTCTCTGGCTGGTCGAGTCCTTTGGGTGACACGTCCTCTTACCCCCTGAGGTGACGTCTGCGTCCCTGTTGTTCGCTTGTCCCACAGCGTCTGTGCTCTCTGGCAGCGCAGTCTTGCCCTGTTCCGACTGCTGTGAGCTGTCACTGCTGGCCGAGTCCTCACTCAGACTCCTGGAACACGGGATGGACGAGCCCCCCCCTTGAAGAAACTGCTGGGCGTACGGATAAGAGCCTCTGTGCTCCGGCTGCTGGTCATTACTGAACTGGGCGCTGCTCTGAGGCAGGTTCTGTCCGTCGGCTTGAGTGAAGGAGAAAGAATTGTGGGTGACGTGAACAGAACAGAGGGATGAGTCGGTGAAGTCTGGTTGGTTCTGTTCACTGGCGAAAGAATCAGAGGCTGATTCCTCCAGGAAGTTATATCCATAATGGAATGGACCGGGCACGAAAACGTTTGCCTTATTGCTTTGTGTGAGAGCGGTTGATTTCTGTGAAGAAACTCCATAGTTAGCACCATTAAAAGTCCTGTCAATCGGCTGCCAGTCGTTGGAGCCACTGAGCTGGAAGTCCGACAGAAGCAGCTGACCGCCCGGCTGGGTGGTATTGCTCTCCATTGTGGCCGCCTGCTGTGGATGTTGGTGGGATGACGTTCCGCCGGAGGAGCCCAGTGACTGTGAGGTATAGCTCGGGGAGGTGAGGTTAGAAGACGGCTCCTGGAAACCACGGTTGTAGCTGAGCTCTTCTGGCTGCGTGTCCACTTCTCGCTCTGGGACACCGGGAGCATGGACTCTGTAGCTGGCTGAGGCAAGACCACAGCTGCTCTGTTTCTTTGCAGGCAGAACCTTCTGCTGTGGGTAGGCAATGCCTATGTTGAGATTGGAGCGTGGATTTGTGATGCTGAGATTGTAAAGGTGCTGCGGGTTCCCACGGTCCGACTTGCCAGATCTTTTGCTCTTGTCCCGGCTGCGGCCCTTTCCGCTCGGTGACTGAGGGCCGCTTTTACCACTCGACCAAGTCCTGTCGGCGGCAAACTTGGTTCTGTTCTGTAACGAACTGAAGTCAATCTTTCCAGTCTGCTGCGGCCGTATGACGGCCTCACGCTGCTGACCTCCGTCCCGTTCCTTCTTTACTCTCTGGACGTTGGGCCCTCTGCCGCCGGCTCTGACATCAGTGTCTGTGTTTGCAAAGTGCTCTGAAGTCTCCCTCGTGGTTTTGTCACTCTGCTGTTCCAGTGCTGGTCCCTCATCCTGCACTTTGGACTCACCACCGAGCTCTTTGACGGCGTGCGCTCGCTGAGTCTCTCCGGCCATGGTGCACGACGAGCGCTGAGAAGGCCTGGTCCTCAGACGTGCTGTCAGGGAGACAGAGCTTCTGTCTTCTGGAAAGCATGAATCAGTAAACATCCAGTGACAGGAACTGTAGGGATGGAGCTTCTCGCTGCAGACTCATCGCTTCACTTCCATTGTGGATGACGACCTGGCACCAGAACAAAGTCCACCTGGGGAGACGGGAGAGAAGATGATTAGAATCCTCCAAAGAAAACTTTCAGCACAATTCCAACTTGTCTGTTCTTCATTGCTGCCAGTAGAGAGCACTGTTGTTCCTTGTCTTACACACACATTCAGTGCAGAATTTTTGCCAAATTCATTCCCTGGAACTGAACAAGTATCTTACAATGACATCACGGGTTTCGTTCCTCATCAACAGCAGGGACCAAGTGAAATGATGAAAAACCAAAGACAGAAAATCACCACACAGCCTCAGTCAGCACAGCGTTCTTCAGCTGCTGATCACCGATCAGTCTGATTTCACTGCTGTTTTCTTCTCTTTGGATGAAACTGAGGCGGCTCGGAAAAGACATTTCTTTGCTTCATTGCCATACTTTTTCCCCACATTCACTCGTTTTCTCTCATAATGACACACAGAGGCCAGTGTGTGTGTGTGTGTTTACCTCTAATGATAAATGATGATGATAAAAAAATATTGTATATAATAGTAATTTGTTTACTTTGTGCTTGTGCGCAAAGAGACTGATGATAAAACAGAAATTCATGAGCACCAAAAAAAGTCAGTGACATTGTACTGATACACACAGATTGTGCAAATCATGGTGCTATCAGTTGATGTCTAAGGTGTGTGTGCAGGATGTGTTCACAGACGGGGGGGGGGCATAGAGGGCCATTAACGTAGAAACATGGCCCGAGCTCCTCCTAAAAAATCTCAGCATCCAGCACCGATCACACCGACCTTCATCGTACTTGACTGATGAAATGGTGAAATGTGACCCTCTGCTTCTACCTGTGTGTGTGTGTGTGTGTGTGTGTGTGTGTGTGTGTGCGTATCATCCCCTCAGAGATATTTAGCACGTTTGGATGGAAGTCTGAGGCGGAGACCTGCTGGGTTTAGACCTGGTTGTGAAAAGTCACATTGACTCTCCAGCTCCTCAGCATCTGAAAGCTGGAGTGTCTCTGTTCTGCTCGGAAGAAACGTATGGGGACGTCTCCACCGTGCCGTGGTTGATCCAGAGTCAACAGCCCCCGTCATACATCATAGCCCCCATTGTATTTGCCCAGACCAGCCGTTGAGGTTTGGGTTGAGAGTGAATTCCTCGAGCGACAAAAAGACCAGTATGAGGAAAGTAGCACCAGAGCCTCAGCTGTCAGTTCTTACACAGACGGGGGTTATTTATTTCTTAACATATACCTCGTCCACTTCCCCTCCATAATTCTTCTCTTACACCACACTCCCCATTGCACGCCGGAGACTGAATGAGGTGCCACCTCGGTGGCGTCTTTGGGACTTTTATCGGGAAAAGTATAAAGTGCTCTTGTCTAAAGAACGTGTGGTGGTGACAGAATTGCAAGCTGGGCACAAGCTGATATCAAATCCTGCATGACTGCTCTAAAATTTGTTCCATAAAAGTGTGTTTTAGCCGGGTTTTACAAGTCAATTAAGGCTTCTGTGTGTGTGTATGAGTGTGTGAGAGCTCTTCTAACCCTCGTCAAATCACGGAGCTGCTGCCGCCCCATATGTCTCCACCACAGCACCACCCCGATGCAGCAGACTGCTGACTGAAGGAACTGCTGTATTTGTGGTGAAGGTGCATTTGTGTTGTGTGCTTGCCCCCCCACCCCAGTGCTGCAGCAGTCAAAGTTTTTTGAATGAAAACTCAATTTCCTAGAAGTCTTTTGCTACAACCAATAAACTTATATCACTCAGTTGACAGAGAAAGGCTCAGCAGGTTGACAGATGATCATCAGCACACAGATCAGCTGATGTCT
>CAAKHB010001490.1:0-20350 GCA_901007665.1 Aeoliscus strigatus
GTGTCCATTTCTGAGAGGTAAGATTTGTGTGTCATGTTTATCTTTGTCTGTTTCTGTACACCCCTGAAGGTCTGGAGTCTCTGCGCGACAGTGCCCACTCTACACCGGTGCGTTCAGTGTCCCACGGGGACTCCTTCATCCCACGCTCCCGGAGCCAGGCCACAGACGCCAGCGAGGGGACGGCGGTGATCTCGGACGAGGCCTACAGCCCTTCGGACAGCTACCTGCCCACCCCGGTGGCCGAGCACAGCATGGAGCTGGCCGCCTCGCGCCAGGTCAACGGGGCCCCTTGCAGCATGGAGGAGGAGAAGGAGTCAGAGGCGGGTACTCCAACGCATGGGGAGCGGGGGGATTTTGGTGCGGACAGTAGATCTGCACAGGAGGGTGTGGGGGGAGAGTCAGCACTCAGCGAAGTGGAACAGGTGAATAAGTTTGTCTTAAGTGTCCTCCGTTTGCTCCTTGTGACCATTGGACTCCTCTTTGTCTTGCTCCTCCTCCTCATCATCCTCACCGAGTCAGACCTTGACGTGTCATTTTTACGTGACATCCGCCAGACCCCCGAATTTGAGCAATTCCATTACGAATACTTTTGTCCCCTCAGGCGGCGGTTTGCCTGCAAGCTCCGCTGGGTGGGCGGGTTGCTCATTAACAAGTGAGGTCGTAGAGCTCGTAGAACCCGTTCGGGGGTCTGAGAAGACGGTTAGGACTCCGCCGTGATGGAGGGCGGCCACGTCCCAACACCCATGAACCCTGCTCTCCCATCATCCTCCTGCAGACACAGCTCGGACCAGGATCTCTCTGCCCCTCCCATTTCAGTTATATACTTCCTCCATCCTACTCGTTTCGCTTCTTTTTGTCTTTTTTTCTCATTTGAAATCATCCCCCGCCCCCAAATAACATAACTGGGTAAAAAAAAAAAAAAACCACAATAGAACTGAGAATTTGTCAGTGTCAGTGGTTCATTTTGCAGCAGACGAATGTCACTTTCAATCATTATTTATTGCTTTCTTTCAGACACATGTTAACAGAAGAAGACTAGTTATTACAGTAATCCAGGAAGCTGATTTCAATTAAATTAGATTAGAGTTGAAGCTGTTGTGGATGAATAAGAACCGCTGACTCAGTCTGGACAACAGACAGGGTGATTACCAAATGCCTTTTATTTTTTTCAAGATATTGATAAAGTTCTGAATTTTGTGGATTGTTTTAAGACAACAAAAACACTTTAGTATACAATACTGTACAAAGTACACTATTGTACTGGTGAACTAGTGTACTATTACACTGGTGAACATCAAAGATGTTTTTTCGAAGGATTCAGTGGGAAAAAAACAGTAGTGTTATTGTTGATGAGCAGAGAATCACTGGCACCTATAGATTATTAGAATAGATACATGGATTTAATAATGAAGTACTTTTCATCAAGTTGAAATTCAATGAATTTCAATTATTTCTTTCTGTGAAGAGTTTATGATTTATTTTGGTTTTAAAACAATCTTGCTCTTAGGTTAATGTATCATACCAATATGATTATTATTATCCTTAGAATGAGATTAATGATGTACTTTTTGTACAAATTAAGTTGTTTCTTAATATATTGACAGTTTTTCTTGTATATTTTAACAGAACTGAAATGTTATTTTTTTTACTGAAGATTAAATTATACATTTTAAGCGTTTCAAGTGATCTCAGAAGCATTTATGGAAATGCAGGGGGGGTTGGGGGGGGGACAAGGTTTTTATCCAGAACCACTTAACATTGATTCGCCCCAGCAGTGTGTACACAATACTGAGAGTGATTTCACAAGTGTATTTGTAAAGAATCTCATCAGTAGATCCACCAGAAATACCAGATAATCCATAATCATATTTTCTTGAGAGTTCTTTGATTTTCTTGTGTTAAAATAACAGCAGATTCCAGTGTATCTGCATACGCAATACATTTCAGTCAGACTCTTAACAGCAATGAATGCTGCATTCTGGGTAAAATCTGTTTTTTGTAACGTGTGTGTCCACCGCCTGTACTGTGCAGGTGTAAGTCAGTGTGCTAGTGTGTCTGTATGTAGGAATAGAAACGAGGGGGTGAAAGATGGAGAGAAGAGTAGAGACGGTATAACAAGAAGGAAAAGTGAAAAAGAGAAAGTGGCAGCAAAGTCTGAGGGAACAAATGAGGCCTTTGAGAGAGGCTCACGTGACAGTTGACTTCTTTGAAAGGTTAAAAACAAAGTGGAAGCAGCATCACTCAAGGCTGTGCAGGATTCTTATTTTTGATTTTTGACCTCTTAACCCCTGGGACAAAGGGTGGTCAGCTGTTTATTAAGTATTTATTTCTTGCGGCTTGTTAATTTATTTTGGCAGGTGATTCTGACCGTTCAGGTGTTAGCAGGATGCACATCTCTCAGGGTTACGTAGCATCAGCTGACAACAAGGCACCACAATTCAAGGAGCAATAAGTGAGAAGATCTTAGCACAAACTTACCGAGCCAGGAATAATGTCACAGAAGTCAACGATATCCTTCTGTCTGGTGCAGACCACCACATTGCTGCTGTGTCATCCATCCTGATCATGTGACCTCTGACTTCATGGTTTGTTTGTGGATGTTTGCTCTGCTGTTTTTCTCGTCTGCCTCCGTAGCATCTGTCTGAACTCGTCTGCAGACACAAAGGTGACTCTACCTTTACATTGTTTACATTTTATTTACTTCATGCCAGACGGACACAGCACTGGCTCTGTGGTTTCTGCTGGATGACGGTGATGGTCCACGACAGTTCATATGAGGGACACAGAAGGTGTCTGGTTTCCTCATCAGGGGCTGGACAGTGTCTCAAACAAATCTTTGTACATTTGTGTCACTTATTTTCTATTCTCTTTGCTTTGTTTGTTTAGATGGAACAAAAATGAATAATTTATATTCTGGGGCAAACTGCTTCAACATGGGAAAAACAGGATTTTAATTTTTTTTATTTTTTAACAGCTGATCTTTTTGACATTCGCTGTTCTACCGACCTCCACTTGACCTGGGAGGTGTTGCTATCTGGTCAGCAGATAACTTTCAAACATCCTTTATGTTTTTTGTTTCTATTTGTGACAGGGGGTACAAAATGAGTGACGAAATGTACAATCAGCTAATTCTTGTCCTATTTTCATGGATGATTTAATGAGGTTTGGGAACTCTGATCTTTTTCTTGCCCCCTGGTGACAGACTCTACACGTAAATACGTACGAATGCAGATCCACGTCTGGTGGCGTGTGTTCCTGGCATTGCTATTTAATTGTTACACCCATACGTACATCTATATACGTATATATAGAATCCATGTGCTAAATCCAGTGCCTGCTCAGTCCGATGCATTCCGAGCCCATGTTTGTACCTTCTGTACAAAGTGGTTTGAAATATCCATCCTCTGTCCAATAGCCCCTTGTAAAATTGGTGCCATGAAATCAAACCACTCCAACTTGAAATAAACATCGAATTAAAAACGTGGTGTGGTTTTATGACATGACGAGTTTCTACATTAATGAGCATCGATGAAAAATGGGACAAAAATATGGTATAACTGACTTTAATATTACATTACACGCAACAATACAACTTGTGCTGCTCTTTTCTTCTTGAAGAAAGGCGTCTTCTTCCTCCTCTGTCCGTGTGCGGACTGATTACAGAAGTCGGTGGACCACTCATGATCTACAGCCGAGTGTCTACGCCTCATGTCGATCCATCATCCATCTGTGTCTTGTTGTAAAAATGTCAAAGTGACACAAATAAAGCGCTGTACTCCATCCTCAGGACCTGCTAGGAGAGAAGAGGACTATGAGCATGTGTTTCGCGCCTGTTAAACATGGACGTCCTATTGGTCGAGCATTAACGTGGCTGAGAATGCTGGGAAATGTGAGGTTATTATGAGGTTTGAATTGAAAACTCACTTCAGAAGTATTTGCTATTTCAAATTGTCTACATATGTTACTTAGTGAAAACTGACATATGGCTTCTCCTACATAAGTAATATATTATAAGGCACTAAGTATCAATTGGCAGATATGGCTATATTATTAATTATGATATTGTAAATTCAAATAATGCTGACCAATCTTCTTATAACCATAAACCTGATAACAAAGAGAATCAGAATAACGGTTAATGAAGTACGTGATATTGCACGTATATTCTCTATTTGTTACATGAAGTACGAACACAAACCTGCTTCTCTCATGTTTGATGACACATTTATAAAGTGACAGTAAATTGGGTTGAATCATTGATCAAAACTGAGCACGAGGAATTTATTTTGACATATTAATGAAACACTGGATGTTAAGAAAAAAGAATTTCATGCATCTGATGACGCTCTGGAATATATGTTTTTGCACATACAACCAGGATTTTTTTGGCACTGTATGACACGTCATTGTTTGTAAGGACAGAGAGGTGCTGGTTACATTTTATGTCGTGAGCGAGCGTTCTGTCAACTGCATGATGATCTAGAAAAACACTTGAGACAAAATGCCCCTGAGATAAAATGGGTTTATTAGCAAGAGGTAACTGAGAAACATAGTTTTATTTAGTTGATAATATAATCATCGTGGCGTTCTTCCCGTCTTTCTCTCCTTCTTTTTTTCTACAAAACTGGCATTAGTTCTTAAGGTGTGGAAAGATGAGGGTTGAAAGATAATTTTCATACCACTGGGTATTGCTAACAGCAAAATGTTTATTTCTTTATAAGAGTAGGTGCATGTTTAAGTGTATACAGTATAAGTATATAGTAATATTCTTGTCTGTGAACGTGTTGCATGCCTGCCACATGAGCTTCAAAAGTGTACTGTACATACATAGTAAAAATACATACAAATATTCACAGAATAAGCACTACATTACTATATTCCTGCTAACAGAAATGGTTATAGACAGGATTACAGTATAAATGCAAAACACCTTGAAGTTGTTTCCTACGTCTAAGCCATGGTTCCAAGACCACACTGTTGTCGCGTTTTGTGATTTAAGCTTCAGATACATATTTTTAAAGGATTACACTGTTTCACATTGAGAAATATGCAGGGCTGCATGTACAAAATGTACAGCACGTCTCAGTGAGGTGAATTAACAACAAAGTACAAAATACTTTCCCATGTTCATATAAAGAGCAGATCCTCTCTCTTGTACTACTACAAAAATAGTGTTTGAATGCTGCAGGCAGAGGTCATTCACATAAGTGTTGTTATCATATTGGTAAACAGCAATGCATATAACAGAGTGATATACAGTCACGTTCCACAATCACTGGAACAGCAAAAAGGACAGATTGTCGTTTAATTACAGGAGAGTAACAACCTTTTACTCTACAGATGTATCGCCAAACCTGAAGGTACAACACTAACCATCGCATATGAGAGAGAGAGAGAGAGAGAGAGAGAGAGAGAGAGAGAGAGAGAGATTTTTACAGTTTAAAACCAAGAAAACTTTAATTTGTACTGGTGTAATTCAGGTGTAACAGTACAACCAGATGACCAGTAAAGTATCTTAAATCACAGCAATCAAAGCGGATGTAACCATTAGTTACTCACAGGTTACAGTTGATTAGGGTTGAATGAATGCAGGGGTCTGAGATGGGTTTGAGTCCTCAGACCTCAGACAGACTGTATCACTTGGCGACAAACAAAAACACACAGGATTTTGTCGGTGTTAAATTACTGTTGACATGCACCTTCCATCAGAGATTTATAATCCTCTGGCAGCATTTTTTTTTTTAAAAGATCAGTTGATGACGGGTATCGGTCCGTGAGGTAACAGTTTATCATCATCACTTCTCAGCATTTATTCTGTATTTTAAGTTTGTTGGTAACAAAAATGAGGCTGAGAAGCCCAGTTGCCATGGTCCAAGTCTGATCGTTTGCTTGGCCCAGAATATGACAGAAAAAATGAATAGAATAATCATGATTAGTTGACTTGATCCCCTAGCAGTCAGAAATGAAGAGACTTGTTTTGGTTTAGGAAGCACAGAGACGGCGGTGGTTCAGATACCTCACCATCATCTCTAAGAAACGCCATTCCTCATCTTGACACACAACAAGATTTACCTGTGCTCTTTTACCTGATTGGATACAGCTCCATTTTTACAATGCTACATTGGTTGTAGAGGAACTCAGTCACCGATAAAACTCAAGCGGAGAGAATGACGGTCGGCAGCATGAGTGCTCAGAAAGTGCAAAATTGGCACAGTATGAGACAAAGCAAAATAATGTCATTGGTCACAAGGATTTGATTGTGAACAACCAAGCAGACCTCTGTTATTATGCTTAGAATACTCCAAAGAAACAGGCGACATCAGAGTGACTGTAACAAACAAAATGAGAAACATGGAAGTGGTTGATGTGGTAAAACATCTACTGTACAGAAGGGCAAGTATCATAAACATGTACAACTATACAAAAGTGGATGTGTGGATGTGTGTGTGTGTGTGTGTTAACCAATGTGTAATATTAACAGAAAAAAATAAAACCTTCACCCCATCAGTTGGGCACTTTTGGCTCAATTCTGAGCGAGGCTTCGTACATGCTTTCTTCATCCAGAGCAGAGCTCCTGTCCTGTAGATACTGGGCTACCTGCAGCCGCAAAGCAAAGGAGGCAACGTGTCAGTTGCTCTTCCTGAGGTCAAACACACAAAAAGTGAAACTAACCGCATTTATTAGTGTCACATCCAGCCTTTTAGTTTTGTTACTGCCTTGACATGCCATCTATCTGAGCATCTATTAATTCCATCTAAAGGATATTTCTAAAGGCCTGAATGATGACAAGAATATTCTGGAGAAATACATTACTATTATTGTTATTATTTTTCTTTTTTCCTACAATAACTTAATAAATTAATAAAAAGATACATACATATGAATAGATATATGAATAGATAATGAGGCAAATGGACATATTTGCATCTTTGAGGAACACACTGAGCAACAGTGACCTCAGCTGTTGAGTGTAGTTACATGAATGAATTAGGAAACAGCTGCACAAACAGCACAGGTCAGATTTTAAGAAGATGACAAGCATCCCAATGGCCGTGGCCGGTCCATCACCCTCCTCTTTGCTCCTTTTGGCCTGGGTCATGACATTATCTCTGAGCGTTCAGCTCCTGGTCACTCACATTTCCTATCTGACCAATCACTGGTCACAACATTGTACAACAACAGGCACTGGATGCGAGCAGTGATGAACAAACATTTCCCTATTTCGAAGCTGTAACAGTAAAACAGTTCAATCAAATGTGGCTTTCGATCACATGAAGGTTTATTAGCGTACGTTTACCTTTGGTTGAAGGTCGAGCTTGTACGCTGTTTGCTGAAACTGCCTGATTTCTCTTATGATGTGAGAAATCTGAAAAGCACATTTCCAAAGTGAAGCCGTGTGTTCAGCGACCGTCATGCCGCCGTGTGCCAGAATAATCAACAACAAAACCTCTCACCATCCTCATCTTGGAAAAGTTGACCAAGTTGTCCTCAGTGTAGTTTGGCGTTCCCTCCTCAATGAAGGCCAGGTCTGTGAGGTACATGCCCAGATACGGCACACATGGGGGGTCGCAGCTGGTGGGAGGAACACACATCAGCCGCTTCTGCGTCGCGTTTGCTTTAACAACGCATGCACGGAAGTGAACTCACTTCTTCAGAGCCTCTCTCAGGTTTTTGAACCTCCCCTCTGAGGACACGAGCTTCTGCAGCTTGTCAATCAGTGCTTTTGTCTGGAGGAACATTTGAAAAAGAACCCTGTTCTTGCAAATATAAAATATACAGAAAAATCACAACAAACGACGACGACAAGGCACCGAAAGGCACCGACCTGCTTGGACACTTTGAGCCAGGTCTTTTTGAGGCGGAAGACAGAGCTGCGGTTGAGAGACGATGTGATCTCAAGCACAGCGTTGTAGTTATGGAGACAGCGGCAGATATCAGCCACGGCCACCCACTTTTCAATGACCACCACCCGAGTGACCACATCGTCGCAGCGCAGGATCTCTGTGGCAATAAGGTTGCTTATCTGGCGGAAGACACAGAGAAATGAGGAGTTTACACTCGATATTACCCAGGAAAATCAATTCACGTGACAGGGGGATGAATTGTGTGAGGGGGCTTTATTGATTGGAACCTACATCATTGAAATGCTTTGTTGTTCTCATGATATAAGGCGTCTTCTCATTTTTGTCATTCTTCATCCAGCCTTGGCCAAAGAATTCCCTGGGACAGACAAACATCAGAACAATCACAAATTTCAGTATGTGCGACCCAGTCACCAGAATAAAAGCCTGTCAGATGAACAGTCTCTGAGGGGAGGGTCTTATCACAGTGTCATGTTTCAGGTGCCGTAACACAAAAACAACACAACACAGACACTGAACATGAATTCACTCTCTGTGGCGCTCAGATATACAAAGGTACTGTATGAATTAGTAAAACGGCCCAATCTACCCACAATTATGTCGCTGTTCAAATGAACTGAGCCCCTCTACTGTCACAGTTCCATTGGCTCATACTGCCTTTCCCATGTAAGGACGTTTTCTTTCTCTCTTGTTGCATGTGTACCTATAGATACTGCATGGATACTTACTGTATTAATCTATTTTTTTTTCTTTTCTAGCATCTTGTATCTTCATCTCTTCAACTATTATAGCGTTACTGCATTTGCTCTTGTCAGAAATGATACGCAGTGGCTTTCAGAAACACCGTGTCAGCATTAATCGATGCCTGGGCTGAGAGACGCGCTGTGCGGTTGCAGTGCGACGGCACTCACTCATACGGGATGACCTTAAAAACCAGATGGTCCAGCAGGGTGAGCTGCTCTGCGATCTCTAATGCAGAGTGATTCTCAAAGGGCTCCGTTTTCCCCGCACCCACCTGAAAGACAGAAAGTGATAAGATCACATGTAATCTATAACAGGCAAATTCAGAGATGACTGAAACAGGTGAGTGCATCCACAATCTCAAACTGTGAAACTGGTTATTTTCACTTAAACAACACAAATCTGCTCCTCTCTGTCATACGCTGTACTTTTTTAAACGGACAGACATTATGAATGAACACACAGCATCTACTGGAACTCACTCACCAGCTGAGTCACATCCTCGAGGGTGATCTGATTGTCACCGTGATCTTCCTGAGTTAGAGTCCTTGCAGACAGAATGAAAAGGTTTAAGAAATGAACATAGTAAATCGAGTATTCGTCAAAAGTTCCCCCAATTATAGGTATACCGGATGATATTGGCTGCGGCTTTCCTCTCCTGGGTCAAGAGCTCAGGGTCATGCATCACCTCCTCCAGGAAGGCGATGACCTTTGTTTTCAGCTCGTTGTTACTCTCAAAATCCTTGAGGGACATGAACAGCACATATTTAGATGGACCAAGTATCTGTAGGGTTTCAGTGAACATGAACCAATAATGATTTTTGTCGACTTCACATACCGACACTGCACATGTGGTAGACTGAAAAATGTGTTAACATGTCTTACCGGAGAGTGTTTGGACACCCAGTGTCTCAGGACATTGAGAACTCTGTTGGTTGCTGCTCGTCTGATCACAAACTCTTTATCTCCATTTCTCTGATCTGTTGGGAAGCCTGCAAAAACATTTCAACTTGATTTGACAAGCAGCTCTCATCATCCTTATATATATATATATATATACTGTATGTGTATATATATATATAGTCGTTTTGATTGAGCCAGTAACTAGTGCAAATATGGGTGGTGGACAGTACCTGTGCTGGCGAGAGACATCCTGCGATATTTTTCCTTGGTAGGGGTCCCCTCATTGGCTCCAGCTGTGGCAATAGCAAAGGCAGAGGCTGCAGAAAGGGCACTGCGGTTGTTGTCCAGCTCTCGACATGAGGACATCACCATGCCATTGTTGTAGGAAAACAGAGAAAACTCTGCAACGAAGCACAGTGGAAATGGAAAGAAGATTATTGAACCAGGAAGTAGTTTGAGGTGTGTGAAGAGAAGCCATCTTTATTCATTCATTCATTTTCTGCCGCTTAATCCAGTTACGGGTCACGGGTGTGCTGGAGCCATCTTTATTCATCTCCAAAATATACTTAGCTGTACTGAGAGTACAATTGACTAATTGTCCTTCCTTAAGTCTCCACTGGGGAGCGCTACAGGCCAACAACCGACTGCCTTCAGACTTTTCCCTGGCAAGGGGCTTTGATATTCAAGATGGTTGCAGCTAAATATAGACACCAAATATCAGCATAACGGAGGAATCAACAGATTCTCTGCAGTCTGCTAAATCCTGAGAACATAGATGGATCTTAAATCCTAAACCATGTGAGACATACATTCACAATATCACTTAAATCCAGAGAGGGGCTGCATTTAAAAGTCGATTGTGTGATTTTGTCATGAGATGCAGACGCACAAATAATCACCACTCCAGTAAAACAGCCTTATTACCGGGGGCGGATGGGAAAACACGCTCTCCATGTAGTTGCTATGACACAAATTTCCCTAACACCTACTCAAGCCAAGCACTGGCTTTCCCCAAATGTTCCTGACTATCTCGTTATGACTTGATCAAAACACTGTCAGGGATCCTTGTCTGCTTTAGACAAATTGATAAATGATCCCGTATGACTCTGACAGTATCCTGTGTTATACAGGTTGTTCTTGGTGAATTTGTCAGGTGCTGTGGAGGGCTCCGATTAGACATAAGTGACTCTTTCAAGGTGCAGTTCTGTCACAACCACGTCGAGCACATCATGTACCTGAGGAATTTTTGCATTTGATGTTTTTGGGGGTGGTTGGTGACTTTGTGGGAGAAGCTTCTGGGTCTGCGTCTTCGCTCTGGTTTGGATCGTTGTCACTTTCCTCTCGTACAGAGAGATCTGCATCATAAACACAGTGTAATAATCAATCAATATGTCCAACATAGTCATCATTTGCTTGAAGCGGTCTCTTGCTAACCCACCTTGTTTGCACACTGAGGTCTCCTCCACCTTGTCCTTCTTGTCTTCACCCTCATCTGGTATTTTGCTTGTGATAGGACTGGACACATAGAGTTTGTTGATGTCCAAGGTGGTCTTGCTGAACGGGGACATGGAGGAGTACATGCTTGCATAGCCATTGGAGGAGCAGCTGAGGGCAGCAAGGTCAAGAGCTTTGCCCCCGGTGATGATGGGGATATTGAGAGAGAGTTTGCGCCGGCGATTTGGGGATGAGTTCTTGGCAATAGCCAGAGGTGGAGGAGATGAGAACTTCCGACTGGCCCTGGGGGAGCTGGGTGGGTCTCCATACAGGAGTTTGCTGTTCTGGCTGCTTGCAAAGAATAACTCCAGGGACCTGCATGAAAGAGGAATATATGCATTTCATTTAAATTTAGGAACGTGTCTCTGAATATAATCTAAGAGCTTAGCTATGTACACAGCACCTCCTAAATTATTTATGCAAACCAAGTCAAACCGGCAAACCAGAAGTCTTTTTACAGCTGTGTGCCGTTGTTTGAGAGCTAGATACAGGCTGCAGTGTTGCAGAAAACCTCTCCCACTCCCTGCCACCCTCCTGGCGACCTCATGGGTTCCCATAAATAGCACAGCGAATGATAGTGCGCATGGCCACTGCTGACACAAGCAACCGAGTGTAGGTGTTTCACAGTGACATGACAAGTGCCGTGGGAGAGCACAGGGCTACAGGGCGTTGGCATGGAGAGCTCCCCCTGATATGAACCCCGCAGTGGGACACTGGCTCCTGGCCAGCGGAGACCCAAGCTGGCCCCACGGCAGCACTGCTTCGATATCTCACGCTGTGGATTTTTTTTTTTTTGCAGACACGCAGGGAGCAATGGAGGGGAGGGTGGGGTCCTGCACCTTGGAGGACGGTTGCCAGAGAGTGAAAGAGCCCAGTTGAGACACTCCCAGGCAGACAGGAGAGACTGGACTGCCGTCAGAGCACTGACACATAAATAGGCACGCAGAGCGATTCCAAACAGCTCGGAAAAGGACGTAAATTGCGTGCTGCAATGGGACCGCTCTAGAAAGGATGTTAATTATCCTCTGATGCGACTCACCGTGCAGGGATGGCGCTGATGGGCTTCTTGTAGATGGTGATGAGTTTGTCGAGCACCACGTCAGCGGTGGTGAACACACGGTAGGAATGCAGAAAGGTGTTGAGGAAGTCAATGGAGAGGAAGCGGAGGTCAGTCAGTCTCTCCAGCAGGCGCTCCACGCTGGCGTAGCGGATCTGCAGCACTTTGCAGGAGTTCATCATCTTACTGAAGCGGATGTCCACGTCATCGCAGTACAAACTGGAGTCTGACCTGCTCACAAGCACACACGGGTACATACACCTAACTGTGAGGAGACATGAGAACGCAGAGTTGCATGTACAACCCCCCCCCCCTCACTTGATCATCTGTGGAACGGTGACTTTGGAGTTGTCCTCAAAGGCGTTCATCATCAGCCCATTGCAGCGGATGTTGTCTATGCACTGTGAGACAGACAAGGCAGAAGTAAACAGAGCGGTCACAGGAAATGTTCTGTGGTATGCAGGTTTTCTGACGACGTCTGGCCGTCTGACAGAGACTATGATACGCGTTGACATGCCTGGCTGATGTCACTGGTCCATGCAGACTTCTCCTGCCTTGAGGACGCCACCAGGATGACTGTGAATGACTGGCTGTCCTTTGGCTCCACAACAATCTTGAAATCCAGGTGCTCCATGTCCTGACCGCTTTTGTCTGATTTTGCTTGGGAACAAACACAAACAAAGGTGAATCTCGATAAAGCCGGTCAATAAAGACAGAATATTCTGTCACAGAGATTATTTGACGTTATTTGCAATAATGTCTGAATAAAACACTCACACTCATCATCTGTCCCTTCAGGGTCCTCCATTAACATGCAGTCTATGAGGGAAACTACTCCGTTCTGCAAAACATACAATTTTACATTTAGTTTATGCACACCAGCCTTTTGAACCACACTGTAACTCTACATGACCATACATGATCCTTTTTAGAGTAAGATGAAAAAGATCTGTTCACCACTCTGGACTCGTAGCAGGGACAAAACTCCCGATCAGCTCAACAATAAGAACAACCCAATGGTGCATTCCTGCAGAATTGGAACCGCCTTCTTTACACATTACTTGAAGCAACTTGACATATTCACACAGATTTAAAATGCACCAGTTCTTGTTTCTACAAAGGCAGGTGAGAAATGTCTTCCTGTTGCTAATGCTAAGCTAATTACCTGTTGAAACATTAGGGTGGTTCTGATTCTGCCAAGGTTTTATAAGACCATATATATACTGTATGTGTGTGTGTGTGTGTGTGTGTGTGTGTGTGTGTACAGACATTTTCCTTTCAGTACGTGTGAAAACCTGTTTATTGGCTTCATTTCAGAATGCTGAGTAATGTGAAGTAATAATACACAACGTCCATTACAGAAATCTGAGCGACATCAGGTGCTTTCACACGTGTACAATGTGCACGTGTGCGTGTGTTTTCGGCTTGTAAGATGCATGCAGCTCTGGTGGTCGTTGCCAGCGATCAAAGCCGTCGTGTTGCTCACCGTGTTGCGTCCATCTGCTGACCGTTAATCTGTTCACTTTAGCGCAGAGATACTGAGGCTTTGCGTCGCGACAATTCTGTGATGTTTGAGCTCAGCTGCTAGCTCAGCAGCAGCACAGACCTACCTTGGTGAGATGAAGCTTTCCCCCAGAACCCCTGGTGCAGATGATTAAATGCTTAGAGAAGAGAAAGCACTGCCTCTCCCCCTCCTTCTTCAGAGACAGAGAGCCCAGTCGTCCACGGGTGATCTTGCCCTTCTCGCTCATCGGCACCTGGATGAGAGACCCTGTATGGGGCAAACAAAGTAGTGCACAGAAATAGATGAGACGGAGGGAGGGAGAGATATTAAGTCAAAGAGTCAAGAACAGGATCAGAAGTAGAGGAACAAGAGGAGAGACATCTTGACTCTGTGTTCCTCTGCTGATTAACACACAGACACGTGATGCATCAGATTCAATAGGGACAGAAACTTCTTGCTGCTGTGATTCCACCTGAATTCTACAGGTGAATCTCAGGTCTTATCTTCCAGGCTGGACGTGTGTTACATAAAGGCAGGAGTTACCTTGTCTTACAAACGTCTGGCTGGTGTCAAGGAGGATCTCACAACCCTCTACGATCATGCGCTCTATTGCCAGGTTCTTCCTGATGTTCTCCGTCTCGCTCACTTCGTCGTGCATGATTCTAGGAAGAAATTCATTTGATTTCTATGTGGGGGCCACAGTGTCAAATGGCATCAAAACACAATCACTTCTCTGCTGTAATTGTTTATTTCATGGTTGTGTGTTTTCCATGTAAAGTGATACCTGGAAAGCTCCTCCAGCTTAGATTTGGCGTAGTCCAGACTGTTTCTCTCTATATGTTCATGTGGTGTGTGGGCCAGAAGTTCATGAAGGGTTAGAATGTAGCGGGGAATCTATGGACAAAAAAAAACAAAACAAAACATTACAACTCATGCTGCATGCATGTATGTAAGTACATGTCCTCACAGGAATATACATGTGCTAACACGCATGACCACTGAGGAGAAGTATAGCCGAGGTGAGCAAAATCTACACTCGTCAGCAAAATGTACTTTCAACAGAGCACAGCCTGCAGCCGACACAGCAGGGAGGGCTGGTGAGAAACTGCATGCCTTGCCAGAAAGGTGTCATTATTAAAGCATGAGCTCCAAAAAAAACAACAGCTTTTTTTTTTTTTTTTAGATATGGAACACACAACTGGGATATTTGGAGCAAACGCTGACAAATTCCTGCTTTTTAGGTTGTTGATTACTGATTCAACAATATGGGACGAGGATATATACAGTGTATACACACACACACACACACACACACACATACACACATATATATGCCTCGCTGGTAAATAAAAATGCCTGGAAGTAATATTGCAATGGCCAACTAGTATTAAACGGGTGAATTATGTCAGACAACGGGCAGCATTCATAAAGGGAGACGAGAATGGCTGCAGGACAACAGACTTAACAACTGACAATGACGCTAACCTGGAACATTGGGTAGGTGAGGAAAGTCTCCAGAGTTCTCTCCTCGCAGTCGGGCTTGGCCTCGTACTGCTTCAGCAGCTTGTCAAAGTCTCGGTTCTGTTTGCAGTGAGCCAGAATCTGCAGGCTGTACTGGTGGTTCCTCACAAACTCCTGGTAGATGTTCAGCATTGGCAGCAAGATGTCAAAGAGGTCAGCTGCAAACACAGCGACACACAGATTAGACTCATCACAGATGCAGCCGCAGCAGGATAATGAAATGATCATGTCACAACAGCCTCGTTAAGAAAAAACGGTCATAAATATTATACTTACCCAGCACCAATGTTGGCCAGCTTGCTATCCTAGCTTTTAAACCTTGGTAAAATATCTGATGTAGAAACATGATAGTCTCACTGAAAAGAAGGCAGATGGAGAAAAGAATGAAAAAAAGGTGGTTTTATCTTCCAAAAATAAAATAAAGAATAAAATATATCCAACATCCAGTGAAGCCCTGATGTGAGGTGCTGGGTGCAGGTTTGGACCACGAATGTGCCTGGATGAGAGTGTGGGTGGAATGTGATTAGTCCAATGAGGGCGCAAGCAGAACACATGGCACTTTTTCTTGAAGAGATGACAAACCTGGACCAATGTGCAGGGATATAATGTTGACTACATTTGATGGTCGCATGAGGGTATTCAACTTATCACTGACTTTTAAGTCTGAGATTTGTTGTTCCATGTTTGAACATTTTGTTTGTTCACCCATTTGTTCGTCATCTCTCACTTGCTCCTGTTATGGGTCCACAGACAGGCCAGGCCAGGAATCAGGGACCTTCTCACCATGAGGTGACAGTAGTAACCACTGCACCACAGTGTCAGTGTCAGTGTCAGTGTCATTTTGCCTCCATTATTGTTTTGGTCATTCTTTGTGTTAAAATTGGTTTTACAATAATACAAATAATACAAATAATACAATACAAAAAAACAGCTCAGTATTTTTTTCCAACATGAATCCTTTATCACAAGTGTAGTTAAGTCATTTCAAATGTATCAACAAATTCAATAACGTCTCAGAGCCCACCTGCAGTCCCTTCTTGGCCCACCACTGACTCTTGGGTCATTAACGTCAGAGAACCAGGTTTCACAGCAATGAAAACAATATTGTTTTTCACGTTGCTGTTAAATATGGCAAATTGCCGGATTTACAGATTTGTGTCAGTCATGAGATAGAACAGTCAATGAATCATCAATCGGTCAGTAAAAAGGAGCAGACCCTCTAAACGGCCCCTAATGATGACTCAGCCTTAATGACGATGAGGATTTGAAGGGCAATCAGTGAAAGTGCTTTACGGGATGAGGGGATCCAACCTGTTGAGAAATATACTGCTGACATCATCATGAGTGATGGGCGGCTTCTTGGAGCTGGCGGCCATGCGGAGTGGCCGTAGGAAGTTGTTGACCAGGATGTGAAGCTGCTGGACGTACTCAGCCTCCGAGTCCAACATGCTAAAGACCACCTGGTTCCTCTTCCTCATGCTCTCTGCATGTGGTGAGCGGATGTAATCCTGGATGATGGTCTTCCACTTCCTCCTGCAGATCCAGCCCCGCAGGAAGCTTTGGACCTGCAGCACAGCACAATCTAAACGGTTTTCACAATGATAAACTCTGAAAATGCTGCGACAGGGTTGCATCATAGTTTACTTTTTTGATCTTCTTGATTTCTGAGTCGTCCTCAGTCGGGGCTGCTGCAGGGCTGGCATGGATCTTCTCATTATCTTTGAGAAGCCCAGCTATCTGCCAAGGAAGCAACCACAGGAAAGACCAATCATTTACTGTTACGCACTTCACTCGTATCACTTACTGTCCTGGCATGGAAACAAAACGACTGAGTCAACAGGACAGGACGTGTCAACATTCGTCTGACTAAACTACCTCAGCATTCACCAACATTCATCATTTTTATGCAATATACACCAAACTGCTCTGCGTGTTGACAAGTGGTAAACAGGCTGTGGGGAAGAAAAAAACTGGGGCGGTTTGAAGCAAGTGTCTTCATTCACCGTAGCCTGGAAGAGAGTTAATTTATCATTTTGTGTAAGAGGTGCAATATAAAACTGTCTTCATGCATATTCAGCATGTAATTAGTTTTTAAGCATCAAATTTGCACATTAAAGAAAAATGACTATTTGATGTGAAGAACAGAGCAGCCCAATTGGAGACATTGTTTCTAAGTGGACATGCAGAGTAGGGAGAGACCGCTCCCAGGGACAGGATCGTGCTGGTTCGCACATATGAGACAAACACAATAATACGGATAATCCATCCTTTTCTGACGGGTTCAATATGCAAAATGAAGAAGAAAGTGTCCAAAGTGTACAAATGAAATGAAAAATTCTTTATTGTCCTGGTGTGGAGGGGACACAGCACAGGACAGAAGAGCCAGTTCATCCGA
This sequence comes from Aeoliscus strigatus, assembly GCA_901007665.1. Taxonomy (NCBI): domain Eukaryota; kingdom Metazoa; phylum Chordata; class Actinopteri; order Syngnathiformes; family Centriscidae; genus Aeoliscus; species Aeoliscus strigatus. The sequence continues at coordinate 17,478 of CAAKHB010001490.1, forward strand.
AACAGTGCAGACTGATAACGTGGAGGGTGAAGGAATCATTTATATTACCTCGGATTTAAGCCTTTCAATCTCTATTTCCCCATCTTCTATCTGTTGTCGAAGTTGCTTAGCAACTGTTTTCTCCGTCTCCACAATCTGAAGCAGATGAAGATACTTCTGCATAAGAGTCTCGTGCTCGGTGGCCAAGTTTCTGTAACTGTGACACACACACACACACACACACACGCACACACATACACACAGTTTATATTTTCCAGCTTTGTCTTACAAACCAAGTAGTTCATTTCATTGTGTTTTCAGCCTATTTATTGTATGAAACCATGGCAACATTCTCGACACACTAAGTACACCAGGATGCTGGTCCTCCACCAACTAATTCTAATTGCCACTTTCACACGTTTCACTGATTTGTGCCATTACCTGGCGTGTGATATGGCGGCAACCCATTCATCGCAGTCCTTTACATCTTCTGTTCGTAACTCCAGTGCCTTCTGGTTTTCATGGGTGAAGCTGACAGTGAAATAATACTGCAAAAAGGGGGAGTTGTGGTTAGAAAGTGGGAAACTAAAAGCAGAATTGACTGAAAGGTCTCCAATGCGTCTGTCTCAAGGTTTGTTTCACTGCAGACATTCAGCGGGTGATTTAAAACCATGCAGGGCCCGGGGAAGCCACATCGTCGTCGCCCACCAGTATTGATGGAGCTCAGTGAGGAAAGCCTCCCCCAGCTCCGTTTCTGGGATGTCTTTGGTTCCCAGGAGAAAATGCCATAAGTGATGGAGGCTGGAACCATGGCCAATTACATAACTATGTGATACCTGTTTCCTAGCAACCTGTGAACAGTGTGTGTTTGCGTTTTCGTTATGTCAGTTGATTATGGATGAGTATGCTTCTCTCATATTGACTCACTTTGTATCCAGGGATCAGAAAAAACAAATGTATCTAGTATTCCTTGAGTTCTTTATTCTATAATACATAATGTATATATTATATTATATATATTATATAATTATAATATATATATAATTTATATAGAATTTATTTCCCCCCAGTTCAACAATGTGATAAAATAATAGACCCATACCTATGGCAACAGGTGAAGATTAGCCTGTCTGCATTTTACTTGTTGAGAAACAAGTTTCTTAAGGTAAATAAAATGAATATGAGCACTACACTGTTGGAACAAACAGAATATTGAAATTTAAAACATCCAGTTCGGATTTACCAATTGACACGCCACTAATATTCAAAATAATAGTCAGTCAAAATAAAAATATCAGCACAAGTGGGTGAGATATACCATGCAGACTGTTCCAACCATGTTAAGGGACTGTAATCTTTGGCCTGCAGATGTTCAACAGGCACCTATCAACTTGCAACCGATCATTACTCATGGCTGACTGATCTACTGTCTTCACATTCATTAGCTATTCATCCTACCGTCAAAGAAAATCTATTTCTGGCACAGACACATACGTGTTTCTGTAGCTTTCCTTACGAGCTCTCGAAGAGCTCAGTGAGTGTCTGGTCGGAGGCAATATTAAGCATGCGGTCTGCTACCTGATTTATATTTATGGCTGAGTCATGCTCCTTTAAAAACATTACTGCTGTTAACCAGCCTGAAATAGAACAGATGACAATGACAGTGACACATGTCTCAGTTGGCTGTGGTGTATAATTGATTGCTCTGATGAATTCTTCTTTCAGTATGGCTTTTATTGCTTATTTATTTCTTCCCGATTTATGTGTATTTTCATTTCATTTTTGATTTGCTCTGTGTAAGTGCTACACTACCTTCTTTTGTCTTGTGTAACCTAGTTTACTGCTGCAACACACATTTTCCTAACGATCTAAACAGTGTTACAATAATCATACTTCAACCGTAGTGCTTCTAGTTTCATGTCAGGTCTCCATATCGGATATCTTGTTCTTCTGGTACAAGATCTTTCCCAATTTTTGTCAGTGTGTACGAGCTGCGTTGTCTCGACATGGACTCTGACCCCTCTGAAGTTCTATCTAGCCCAGAAACACCTCACATGAATAGGAAAGATGCAGCTCACGATTTCTCTCTTCTACGCTGCCTCTTACAATGGCATCATTCTTTATGATGCAAATAAGGGTTGCCATAGAAACCTCCTCATTTTTCACACGAGCTGCATTTGAGAATAAATATTATAGGGGCACTATGGTGATTTTCTCGCAGCCAGGTGGGGGTGGGGGATGGAGGGGATGTTTTCTTATTGGTTCTCATTAAGGATGTTTGTTTACATTCAGACGGTGAATTGAACGCTCAGCTTCCACTCGCTGGAGTCACACAACAATGAATTTGGTCTTTCGGAGCAGCATGGTGAAATGTGAACAGCATTGCTGACGTATTTTAAAAAAACAACAAAAAAAAACATGAGTAAATGTGTTGCATTCTGCTTCATCAGCACAACGGCAGCTGTTCACAGGAAGAGCTTGGACTCAGTTTGGACTGTAGCCCTACACACTGAGCCGGGCACACAGCCTGGAGATACTGGTTTGTTCATAAGAACAATACAATCAGAGCAGATTTTTTCTGATTCTAGGAACAGTGAGCTCAAACATGGCAGAGCTGCATACGTACATCTATCCTCGCAGGTGTTCTAACGTCTCTCAAGGGGTTCTAAGCGTTGATGTGACAGGGGAAAAAAGTGCAATTCAGATAATGCTGATGCTAATGTAGATGAGAGCTGACTGATCCCAGAAGCCCCTGGTGTTTAGCCAGCCTCTCCTGCAGTTACAACCCTCTACCACAAGGTGGAAACATTGAGGCTACAACTTTTTGTTAGCAGAGGCAGATCACTCAACACACCCCAAAAAAAGCCCCCAAAACATAATTGGAAAGTCAAAAA
>CAAKHB010001490.1:30042-47305 GCA_901007665.1 Aeoliscus strigatus
TTCTCTCTGTTACTCTGATACCTGATTAGGCAGTTATTCCTTTCAGCTTTAATTTTCTGATTTTCCTCTGGACAGCACTGGATACACTATCTGCTGGTCAGTCAGATTGTTAGGAGAAGAGTCCCTCGTCAAAGCGACAATCTCCTCTTGCTGACTGTCTCCCAGCAGTGTTTGTGTACATGCGTGTATTAATTTCAGCCTACACCACACACACCCTATGTGAGGGATAATTACATTTGTACATTCTAGAGGCTCTCCATCGAGAAAACTCACACAGAGACACAAAAACTGGAGGAAAATATGTCGACAAAGCTTTTAATTGTGATTAATAATGAAAACAAACAGAAATCACAGGGATTTTCAAAAGTAATCAAGAATATTTCCAAGGTTAATCCTCAAGGCTGAAGGTCTGCAGGGAGAGAAACAAACACACACACACACACACACACACATAAGACACAGAGGAGCAGAAAGAGAAGCAGAGAGGGAAGCACAGTTGACTTCCCCTGTCGTTACTCACACCTGCAGTAGGATGCAATCTCCATAGCAACAAGACTTGGCAACACTATGCAGAGTTGATATTTGAGGTTATGATCTTTAATACCCCCTTTTCACTCCTATTTTGCCGCAGTATTTTGTGGAAATGACCCCCGCTCCCCCCCTAGTGCCCCATCTGCCTTTAGACACATCAGAGGAGATGATGATTACAGGTCAACAATCGTCCCCAAATAAAGCCTTTTCCCACAAACACACTTGTGTAACAGTTTGTTCACCGTCAATATGAACGACCTGCCTGTCTCTTTCCCACAACACACTTTCGTTTTGTCATAGATGACAATAATCTGAAACTGATCTGGTTTATACCTGTGAGCAGTGTGATTAACAATCATTGCTTTCACAGTGAAACCATCAGAACCTTTGGAATGATCATTATTCAGCGCCACTGAAAAATGTGCAAAAAAAAAAACAACATAAGCATATTCAGTGAAAAGAGATGTCCTTGAACTGTGAACAAAACTCATAACACATGCACCTTAAATCCATGTACGATTTATCACATCACACACCAATACACACATTTACAACTGCTGCTGCCGAGCCAAGAGCTGCAGGGGTGCTCGTCTGATTTCACGGTGACCTTGGATATCCACTGTGTTGAATGTGTTGCTCGTCAGTTTGCTTGCCTTTATCCTGCTCAAATATTCATCCAGTGGCCTGCATTAGCTCCTTTCAAGAAGTGCAGCATCATCATGTGCTAATAATGAGCCTTTTCTTCGGGGGATGGGGTGTGTGTGTGTATATGTGTGTGTGGGGAGGGGTGTCACAGCGCCTTGGCCTACTGATGGTTGACTTCACATCACCATCTAGTGGCAGTTCAAAAGGAGCCGATATGCTGGGACTCAACCCAAAACCCAAATGTTCTATATGAAAAAGACTTTATTTGACATCAGTGTTAAGCTTTTCGCTGAATATTTGAAAAGCTTATTATATGTATTTATAACCTCTCTAAGCGCTTACAACTGATGGACATGATGATGATGGTGAGGACGATGATATATTTGTAGTTCAATCACAGCACTGTTTTCTGAAAAGCAAAATCCATATCGCTTAGTCAGTAATGCTTATTGGGAGAAAAAACTATTCCTTAAAGAGGACACTGTTCCTCATGCCATATACACTTGTCATGAATACTTTGTATGATTCATTTAAAAACAACAATAGTAATCATAATAATTCATTCCGTTGTGGGATGCCAACCACTGATGTGTTAATGGAAAGAATCTCCATAGGTTGAACCTAAATGATAGGACACTGAGGTATTGATCATCTTCATACTGTACATGGTCATCATCATCATCACCGACGTGAGAGAGTGTGTTACCTCTTCTCTGTCTGGCCTGTTCAAATGCAAACAATTTCCTGTAATAGCCATTTTGTTGTCATGGACACAGATCGAAAGAAAAAAAGTAGAAACCAGAAAAAGAAAATATCATCTGTGTCCATAGCAACTGAGTGAAGTTTAGTGCTGCCAAAAATGGTTTATATATATAGTCTTATCAGAAATGTGTGTGAGACACTGGCATCCAACATGCAGACACCAGCCCCACGATGGCTCCATTCAAATACCTCACTGTAATCAGAATCCGATACAGAAATACACAGATAATGAGATAACGTCAGAAATGTAATTATTGCTGAGAAGTGATTAGATAGACGGCTGCTATACAGCATCATAAAACCAGACTTTACCCTGAAAATGTGAGGCATCCTCAGGAAGCCTCTAATCCCCTTTAGAAATCTTAGTCAACTTCTATAAATAGAAACCACCCATTGTGCCCTCTGCTGGAGACTATTTTGAGCCCCTGATGTTCACTGCGTTTTATTTTGGAACATCTAGTCGGCAGGACTGTTTTTAGATCGGTGATAGATCTGAGTCCATCTCATTGTGCTTTCCTTTTCACTCTCAGTGAATCGTTTTCTCTCTTCACCTCTGCTGTGCCGTGTGATGCTGACGGCCTGCTCGTTCCACCACAAAGACATTTCCCACATGCCTGCATCATCCCGCAGTCAGCCAATTCCCAAGATCCCCCTGTTCTCTCTCAGGGCGTCATTAGAGGGAATTACCTGATCTCCACAGGAAAAGCCTAATTAGGCCTTCACTAAATTGAGCTCCATTTTTGTTTGCAGACAAAATAGCACGGTGGAAATACATTTCTGTCTTTGGTTAATCATCCATTGTTATTACTGACTGGCAATCATGACCCAGGAAGGTGTTCGGGGTGGGGTGGGGGCTCCAAGGTCACTCCAAGAATCCTCCACTGAGACTCAACCTATTTCGCCAGGCTGAGGAGGAGAAAGAGATGATAACTGGTGCTGAGGGGTCAGACTGACGCCTTTAATAAACCAAATACAAACTTTTTTTCTCACCGTAGATCCTCCAGCAAACAAGTTTGGGCGCATGCCGGTTAGCATGTGTGTGGAGGTACCAATGTGTGTGTGAACGTGTGCTGGTGGGTAGATTCATTAGTTTAGTTAGTGAATTAAATAAAGTGAATGGTACTTTTAGGTGAGATGTGGTTATGAAAAGTCAATATAATGCTCTGAAAATGTGTGTGTGTGAGTGTGTGAGTGCGTGTGTGAGTGTGTGTTGCTGACAGGAGAATGCAGCACAGCTAATCCCAGAGGTGAGCCGAGCACTGCAGAGGAGATGCTCAGCAGATCTCCCCTCATCCGTGTGACTGTTGTTGGCGGCTGGTGTGGAGAAGAAATCCGGAACTGGATCAGAAAGCGAGCCAGCCATGTATAATGTGCGTGGGACTTTTCTCACTGAAGGGAGGAAACTATCCGGAGATAAGCAGCACCAAAGCATAAAGCAGCACCAAAGCATACAGAGACGTCTGCTGTCCTTCCTCTGCCGACCGTGCGGCCAGGAGAGGCCACCGATAACCCACCAAGGGGTCATAGCATGTCACATATTTGCTCGTCCTTCCTGCTCCTGATTCCAACGACTGAGTTGCATTGAAAGTTGGAAAACGTTCAATGCAATGCGGCTTTAAAAGTTCAGTTCGCAAAATGTTTCTGGATTATAAATTAAAATAAATGAGTGTGTGCAAAATGAATAAGTTCCTTCATTTATTCATTGTCATCTACTCAGTAGATGATGTCTAGAGTCTTATTCTCATTGGAGGGATCATCAGATATTACATTTGCACCTTACGACGCTTACTATAAATTGTCATCTTATTTAACCGATTATTGTATAATATTTACAGCTATTTTTATAAATACTTCCAGCACTGATCCCAGCAGTTGAAAAGTTTTTATATAGAATCTCAGATTACTTGTACTCTCCGAGCAAATGTATTATTTTTCAAAATTTTAATAATTGCTGCTCGTTAAAATGGAAGTTTGGGAAGTGAGTTTGCTCGATCAGCAAACTAAAGGGTGAAACAGCAGCAGCAGCAGCAGCAGTGGGGGTGAGGGGGGGCCAGAGTGACATAAAACTGCTCATCCAACTTGTCCGCAACACCCTTTGCCTATCGGATGCAGATGCACACTGAATGAACTCTGAGCCGTGGTGACCTGACAAACTGGACCGAAGTGTTTTTCGGTGGAGGTTTGTTGGTGATGATGCCGTTTGAAGATGATGTTTTCACTGTTTTTCGCTGAGCTTTGCTGAGATGTGCGGTCTGTATAAGTTCCATTTGCTCTATTGTTTTTCCTCTTCTTATTAATGCTTTGTTTACCCACTTTGTTACAGAATTCCATTCATGCTGTTATGTTGTCAAGCACATCTCCTTATCACTTTTCCAGCCCAGCTATGTATCAAATGTTTGTTGGACGGAGAACTGATAAGGGTATGTGTCTGACACTTTCCATCTCTGAATACAGTACAAATGTTAATCGCCAACAAATCCAAATTCATTCAACTTTAGTACTGTTTGTGAGTCAAAGATGTTTTAAACCGATACTATTGTGTGTTTCAGTACAAACCATGGTATGCTAGCAAACCTATCAATACAAGTTCAAATAGACCCAGATTTTGTGTGTGTTATTTTGTGTTGTGCTTTTGCCTCAATTTCTGAAGTGTACACGCAATGACGGTGTGTATTTAGAATTGCTTTTCTCAACTTTTTCTTGATTGCATGTTCTAACGTTCAGCATATTGCCATAATAAACTTTGCAATATAAGCTTCTGCCTAATCAAGCATTTGGTTCAGCATTTTGGTTTGTTTGTTGATTGGGCACATTTTTGAAGAGCATTTCTGGGATACTGTCCGACCATGGAGGAGAGACAGAATTGGAATGATGGAATGTGATGCAGCTGCCGCCATCTTTAAATGAGTGACCTGTATGTGATAGGAATTTTTTTTTCATTCATTCATCTTCTTCCGCTTATTCCGGTGGGTCACGGGACACACTGGAGCCGATCCCAGCTGTCAGAGGGAGGACGGTTGGGTACACCGTGGTCGGGTCGCCAGCTCATCACAGGGACACATGAAAGACAGACAACCATTCACAGACACTCACACCTACAGACAATTTAGAGTGACCAATTAAGCTCAGCATGCTTTTGGAGGTGGGAGGAGATATATACAGTATATAGCAAGAACGTCTATCTGGACAGATAGAGATATAATGTGCTAATGCATGTTAATTAATATACAATAAACAAAAAAAACATAACTTTGTTTTTCTCCATGAATACACAGAAGTGGTTTGATTTCTTTCTTCCATTTAAATAATATATTGGTCTGTTTTGATTGAACCAGTTGAAATGCAGTGGATGAGTTGATTCCACTGAGTGCAGCTACACGTGTCGACACAAGAGGGTATTGTTCCACTACTTTTGCAGTCAGGCTAGTGTACTTTGTGCACTTTGCAGATACAGGATGCAGCAATAATCCACCCTGAGCTCCATCAAGGACTTACTGAAGAAGAGTTATTAACATAGACGAGTCAAATCTATTACAAACATCTACCATGGGCCAAGGTTAGCCAATGTCACCGGACGCTGATCCGTGGAGCAGCAAAGAGATTATCATAGTTCTCTTCAAGTGTCCTCACATATCAAGTAAAGGACCTTCTAGCTTTGTCCTGCCTGATTGTTTGCAAAATCTCCAAGGGCACAGTGATGGACAAGATATGCTCGTTGAAGTTTCTAAGAATAGCTTCCATGACCAGACTTACTCTAAAGCAGGTGTAAATGAATGATGGACAATCCTTGTGTGTGGGATAACTGGAGGGTTCCTACTGTCTTTTTCAAAGCAGTGACAAAGAAAATGTAATTTTTTTGATGCAATTCAGCCACAGTTTTAAATATCCTCTACTTCTTGTTTCTCTTGTTTCCTCCCCACAAACACTCAAAGCTGCAGGTATTAAAATTCAATTAAAGAATGAGCGCAAGTTGGAAAGGTGATACTGTCCCTAAATGTCACCACCATGATTAACGGGCTCATGTTACATAATGATGTTTCAAGGAGGAGCCGTGAAGATCATGACGTGGAAGGCGATGTTGAGACAGTAAAGCTTTCGCTCATCCTTTCCTTATTCTCATGGTAACTATGGAAACTATGTGTCTTAATTAAGGGCTTGATTTATGATTGCTGACACATTGTTGATGAATTTTAAATTCTCACACATTCAGAGATGTTTATTTGTAAAACAATCATGTTTACTGACACCCACCCGTAAAGGCCACGCAGGGGGTTATTTTTGAGAGCGGAGAACAGATGAAGGAGCGGCAGAACAAAGAATTTTGTCACAGAGTATCGAGAATAACTTCTGAAATATTCCCAGTGTGACAGCGTCTCAGGTTTATATCGCTTATTTGTTTGTTTCTAAATGCGTCCACATGTATGTGCTGTTTGTGTGGCTGCAGGTTTCTAATTAAAGACTGGCTGTTTGATGACGACATGTGGAGCAGAGGAGCGTTGTTCTCTGATCTGAGGTAGTCAATACATCTAAATCTCTCTCTTTAATTAGACACAAAGACGAAAACCCATCACCATGACGATACAATGAAAAGATAGAGGAGAAGCGAGACGGGTTGGTGTGCATCTCTGGAAACAGACAGACACAGCGTATCGCCATACATTGGGCTGGAACTTTGTGATATGATCACTATTAATAGCCTGGGATGATTTATTCCGACATGGTCCTCAAATCACATGATCTGCTCCCGAGTAGATGGCAACACCGGTCAAAATATAGACCACATAATGAGATGTGATTATATCCTGGACATGTAAGGGATGAGAAATGGCCTGCTCATAAGTCCTTTCATCAAGGAAAGAGATGAGCATTAAACTGTGGCTAACACACCACCGTCATCTCCAGCCATCAGCAGACCACCCACTGATGCGCACCGCTTCCCCACTGCTATTGTTGCCATGTGCCAAGTGTTTACCCATGTATCCGCTGACACAAAACAGCCTTTTTTCAGACCTGCGTGATCCACACACCAGCCAACCACAGAGGACAGGCTAACTGACAGATCCCAGTGAAACAATCCTGGGGTAGGTTAAGGACAGCGGCAGTAGGAGCGCTGCAATTAATTTTCGGAGAGCAGCACTGTGCCGGCTGAGGCTGGTTTGTATCCATGTGCTTGGTATGGAGCTCAGCAGTTACTATGGCTTGACGTGCAGCAAAGGGACTGCTGACACTAATTGCTGCAAACTCCTACGTCAGAGTCGTATTCGCAGGAGGAACCTACGACACCAAACACGGCTGCGGTGCTGACGCTACAGGGCAAATGGAAGTCTATTCAGTGTCATTATTTAACAAGATGTGCAATGAAATTGCTCCTAAATATACATATATAATGCAAAAATATTAAACTATTCAATACAAATACCGAGTTCAAGCTACATATAGATATTTAAAACAACACAACATGGACAACAGTTTACTGATGACAGTATTTTAATTGACAATGAATATGAATTCATCCAAAATGAGCCGGAAATGACAGATGAACTCATCAATTCATTCAATCAAATCCATGTCCATACTAAACCTTCGTTCCGTTTATTTCTTTCCATCAAACTGAGTTTGGAAGTGTGAGCCCAAGAACTCCCCAGCTGCTCTGTGACATTCGGTTTGCATTTTCCTCCGCCATGAGCCAAAGTGTGTTGGGTAGGTGGCTGGTGAGCAGACTGTCAGTGACATCTTCATGCCTCAGCTTCGACAGGAAGTCTGGTAAAGTGCCGCTGAGCGATGTGCTGCAATGCAAGAGCAGATTTTGGACAAATGTTCTAATTTCAAGTGACTGTTTGACGCCAAACTGAAAGCTGTAATGAAAAGGAAAATGATGGAATGAATAAAAATGCTTCCAATGACCTTAAACATAAACATTTTGATATAAATATATACGTAGTCTTTTCAAATGCATGTGTGAGGTGTTAAAAACGAGCCTGTAGATGGACGCCTGGATGAGTAGCTACCATGGTGACAAGTGATGGCAACCAGCGATGCTGCAGTAACATGCATGACAATGGGCTACAATTACATTTGAAACGATATAAATATCAGTACCAGATGCTTTTAGTGCATCTTAGGCTGTTTCTTAGCAAAGGTGCCGTCTAATGTCCTGTTTGTGAATGTAAACCATTTCATGTGCCAGTTAAGTTAAGCAGGGAAAACAAGCTTCTCAGAATATGTTGGCTGTTAGCTCCAACAAGTGATTCACGTTATTGGATGTCATATTTGGTGGCGTGAGGTAGCAGTGAGCAGAGACTCAGCCAGCATATAAATAAATGACATACATCCTGTCATGTTTATAGATATTCATATTTTGGTTTCAGAATAAAATGCTTTGAAATATATACTTGCTTAACATTTTACAGTGTTTCATGTGAAGGTAAGTGCATGGATTGTATCATGTCTTATTTCAGACGATTAAATGAATCATCTGGAACCACCAAACCTCAGCCATTTGTCACAGTTGAAAAGCCACGCAAGGGTCTTGTGATGACCATGGTGTGAGAGAGGTGTAATGACAGCGTTGGTGAACAACATGTCATTATCCAACAAAAGATACTTGATGAAACAAATGATTTCTTTCTGCATTTGGAGTTTATCGTCATGACAATTGACTGTAGCATTGTGTTCTTCCTTTCCCTGCGCCTGTTACGTGCTGCAAAGCGGCTGTTGGCAGAAACAGATTGTATCGTAAGCTCTTTCACGCTGGTGTTCTCGGTGGTCTGGGCTGCATGTGTAGTGCTGCGTGGTGGTCAGCCCCCCTCAGAGACATGATCAGAGCGCTGCTTCTCTCTAATGATGCTACTCTGGGCTGACTCACCTCCCAGCTGACAGACAGTGCTTTATTAGTTTCTTCAGGATAAACGTCTGCCGTTCCACCCGTCCAAAGCCACATCTCAAGGGTCACTGATGGCACCGTCCTTTATTTGGTTTATTTATAAACCCTGTCCCTGTGCTTCAATGAGCTTCTCCACACACCTGGCTGTGCATGGCTGATCACATTGATCAAGACAAACCTCCATCAACAATGAACAACAACAACAACAACAACACCTCGAATCCCATGTCTTTTCTTCCAAATTCCAAATGCCAGTCATGTCTTTGCTGCTAAATATGTCTGCAGCACAATCCCCGGATAATGAGATAAAGGGAGAGCAGAATATGTAATGACACATTACTGAATGTTGGATTTGACATGTCACATCATCCAAACAGCAAAAACCAAATAGGTCACTTAGTTACTGATGATGATTACTGTCACTTCTAAAAAATAAGAAAATACATTGAATTCTGAGATTAAAGTCAGAATGAAACAAGTCAGAATCATGACTTTTTTCCTTATAACTGAAAGAGACCACAACCATATGTTATTTTATTCTAAATTTGATATTTTTTATATTAAATTACATATATACACATATATATGTTCATACAGATGTATATATATACAGACATATATGTACAAACTGTATATATTATACACACACACACACACATATGTATGTATATGTTTGTCTGCCACAAGCAGATTTATCGCCGACACGTCTATCTTCTCTCAAACTGAGGGTCTGTGTGTTTGTATTCAGCTCAGCTGTGACTTTCAGCCTCTTTTCTTGTCACTACACGGTCATGAAGCAGAGCTGAATGAAATTATCTTTGCTTAGTTGAAACATTCTGGACTGACACTCCAGGTAAACTTCCTTTTTGTACTAGAATCAGTGTGGCTGATTTAAAATGGATAATATCACGCCACATTAATCAAGTAAACTTCAAACAATTTGCAAGAAACAAACAAACTCTGAATGTACACGTTTACTGCTTGTGTTGTTGTTTCAGTCAGATGACCCCTTTTGCTTCCAGCAGCAGTCTCTTGTGAATTGCGCTCTCTAGTTGGCTGTCCTGGATTGGGAGTCCCATTAATCATCCCTAAAAATACTTGGGGACATTTGTCTTATTGGTGTTACTCCTGCAAAGTGTGACTGGCTATCTCCAGGTTCTGCATAGAATCCTGCATGGATGTAGATGTATGCTCAGCTTTTGTAGCATGTTTGTCCAAGGAATAGTTCTGGAAAGGGACAGTGATATGAGACGGGATGTTTTTGCAGCAGGCAGCTGCTGCTTGAACATTTCGATCAAACAGCATCAGTGCGAGCAACAGGAACCAGGAACCCAGCATGGCTACTTACATATTTATTTAGGGCACATCCCCTCCATCTGTGACTGTGAGGACCGTGACACTGTAAAATCACACAGGCACAGCTGACTGAGGCGGTGCATTACGCTTGGTACAAAACATTCTGACACTCAGCAGTGTCGCAGTAAAACTCAAACAAAAGACTGGCCAAAAATACGATGCACGGTTGGTCACAATAGTCAAGATCACGGCTGCAGATTGATAAACTGTAGGTCTGGATAACCTGAAATCCTCTTCCTTGATTTTGACTTCACAATTTGGGCACAAAGACAAGCACAGCATGCTGTTAACACGTGTGGGTGGAAATCACTAAGTTGAACTTAAAAGACTGTTGGTGATTTTGCAGATTTTCAAGCTCAAGGTAAAAAAGGAATGGATGGTGTCCTCTTCTTTGGGTCCTCTCCTATCGTGGTCAGTGGCTGGCAACCAGTGCTGGTAAGTCATATTATATTATACAAAGTGGGAAACCAGCTGATGTCAAATACTTCCAAAGCCTGCCCAGGCGAGTCTCAGTCAGTGATCATCTTTCCTCTTGACTCTGCTGGAAAAGATGAATCTTTATAGGTTATTTTCAGGATATCTACAGTAAATTCATCTCCAAGAAAAATTCACATTTTCAGCACCATGACAAGAATAAGATGCTGGATGTTGTTGACGTTTAAAATGTGGACAGTTCCTCTCCATTCTCCAAGTTGTTGCTCTGTCTGCTGCTACATTTCCTGGTTTCTAAATCTTCAGCATCCTCCGTGGACAGCTGTTGAGGGCCTCAGTGGTCCCTCAGGTGTCTTCTCAAAAGGACGGACTTCACGAATGTGTTTAAGATCCCGATCAGAACAGGTTTTCTCGTGTCCCAGATGTGTCCTAGATGTTATTGCAATAATTAGTTGAATTAACAGAAACTACATCACCACATTCAAAAAACTGTGCAACAACTGGAAAAAGCTCAACAATTTGTTTAAAAATAGCACGCACAAACACATGTTTTATTGCATCTGACTACATTTATGAGAACCATAAATGCACCATCTTATTGTTTGGATCAGATCTGTCCCTCTATTTCACAGCTCTTGCAAATTCTGCTCTGTGACCGATTTGTCATTGTGCACTTGCAAAATGACGTACACGGCGAGCCTTTGATCAGCACTAATGAAATCAGTTTCATTCAGCGCTGTGATGAATAGTGAACAGCATCGTGGGTAAAAGCTGAGGTCAGCACAGCAAGTCTGTGCTGGGACATTCCACAGTTGGAGAACATTTTCTGTCCCACCCTTAAAATTTCAAATAACCCACCCACAAAACGCTGACGGGCGACACAGTTGTGCAGTGGTTGGCATTGTCGCCTCATAGCGAGAAGTGTAGAGTTTGCATACTCTCTCCGTGTCTGCGGGGGTTCTCTCCGGGTTCTCCAGCTTCTTCCCACCTCCAAAAGCATGTTAAGGTTAATTGGTCTAAATTCTAAATTGTCCGTCAGTGTGAATGAATGAATGAAGGAACAAAACTGACTGACACGGACACATGCACTTGTCCTGAGACAAATGTATGGTTTAGTTGCAGGAAAACGGGTCCAACATAGATTCAAGCACACTGTGGCATTTTTTACTTGTCCCAACCTCTTGACAGTAAAAACATATGAGAGCCACATTTTTTTGTATCGTTTTCTTGATATATGTCTGTTGGACCAATTACTTTAATTACCAAGTAATGATGCATGAAAGTTATTTAAGAAGCTTTTGTTTGTATTTTGTATATTATTCCTAACCCTAAAGGGAATTCTTCACATTATTTCCTTATACTATGTACAATGACAATAAACTATTCTGATTTTGATAACAGTGACCCTGCATTTGTGTTTTACCATTAAAAATGAGGACTGAATATTAAATTAAACCTCGCACAACTAATATTACAATATTAGTTGTACAATAATTTTTCTGGTCTCATATCACTTGTTACTTACTATACTTACATGTATTGTCTTATCTCGGTTCAAAGTGTATTTTTTCTTGGTTTTCCTCAGTCAGAGAGTGCTCGTGCACTCGTGCTTTTATAGTGATGGTAGACGGAAGTTAGACAGCTAGAGAGAGCAAAGGCAATTTTTGGTTGGATTGAATCCTGGGCTGTTGTCTATGTAGAGAGGTGATCTCCCTGTGGGATGTGGAGAGCTGTGAGGCAACGATAACAGGTTCTTATCTCAATCTGCAGTCAGGTAGGAGAAAGCCTGGCCCAGGGGAACACTCCAAAGCCCAACGACAACCAGGCCCATGAAATGTATTCCCTTAAACTAAGCACTTTATATTTTGATTAAGTCTATCATCTTCCTTATGCCAATTATTTGCTAAAAATCTGTGCTAGTCTATTGTTGGTGTGGCTGCTTCACAAGATGGATTAAAGCAGAGAGTGCGCTCCCTTGCTCAACCTCCCGTTGGAAACTCTGATACAAGTCCTGTCTGTTCCTTGTGTGCAAACAGCAAGACCTAAACACAGGCAGCTGATCTGGAGTGGATGTGAGAGGGAGTGGATGCTGATTTATGGTAACGTGGAGACCCAGACGTACCACCGGGTTCCTGGAGATCCGTCTAGGCTTGAACCATTGGGTCATTAACTATAAACAAATCAGTTAGGACCAATCAAAATGGTTCTATCTGATGTAGGCAGTGCTCGGAACCATGAGTCTGGGGAGCGGGGCACAACAGGATGACGGCAGTGGTTATGGCTGCTGCGGATGAAGCGTTTGAATCATCAAGGACCAAATCATTTCCATTCCTCTGCTGTCTGTCCATCAAACTCTTCCAATCTACTCCAAAACAAACTCTGACACTGGCGCATTTCTCTGATGACGTCACCATGTTCTCTCCTCTGATTGGCCGTGGTGCTGTCCAATAACGTACAGTGGTATTTTGAGCCACACCTGGTGGTGCCGCCCCTTGAGTTGAAGGTCTATCACTCGTTGAAAGAACCTACATCTTTCTAGATGAGGCTCTGGAGTCCCAGGCTACATTTATGTTTGGTATCTTTTTTTTTCTGACATACTCTACAGGAAAAGGAAAAACAACCTTGTCACACCCACATAAAATGCAGTAAAGTAACTTACTTACATGTTACCTTTAGGTAATAGCACTACTGAGCTGTTTAATAAAACCCTCTTAGTTGTACTACAAACAACCGGATGCAAGAGAAAACGAGCACGTGTGTGTATATGCAGTAGTGTGACAGCTTTCATTGTCTCACAATACCTTTCTGACAGCACCCAGTAATAATTACGGACTAGTGCTGTCCTCTTGTCTCCTCTCTTCCTGCCTTCTATCAAGAGATCACACCCAGATGTGCACACCTCTGGCAAACTGTCTCTCCTTAGGAACAACTGAGTCTTTGAACAAATGGTTATTGTGAGAGAAAAACAAAAATATCTATGTTATATTTAACCCACTTTAGGTTGACAGATCATTTGCTTGGTGATGATATGGGTGCACCCACTGGAGCTGCAGTCAATCTTGAATTAGCAGGTCATGTTTATGTTTATGAAGTGTCACATCTACTGATATTTTGTCGTGTCGTGTCGTGATTCCACTATTGCTGTACCACTCTTACTGCAATGTATATAGTCTTGTAAATATTATTTATTTTATTGTATTGATTTTCATTTTATTATTGTGTGCAGTGCTTTTAAGCTCTAAGACTTTTTCCCCCAAATCATTCAATTATATGTTCTTATTCTTTGTTCACTTTTTGCATCTTATCCAAGACAAATTCTTGGTACATACACACACATACTCGACAATAAAACCAGAACCTTGTTCTGATTCTCCAGATGAGCCCTCTGACATCCTCAAGAGCGGGAAGCACTGATTTGACATCACTGACAACCACAGGAGCAAAAAAAGCTCTTTTGTCACCTCGTGCTGCAGAGGAGGTGTATTTTGGCCAGAGTGCCTCATGGTGTCAAAGACGTCACAGTCTCAGGGGTGTGAACCGTGAGCAGACTTTCTCACTCACTGATGTACCCACATCCGCTGACAGACAGAGATTTCTGAGAAACATAGCAGCACCTGATGGCTAAACGCCATTGTTCCTTCATGTATCAACTTTATTCTGCCAATACATTCCATTGTGATGAATAACGATATAATATCACATGCATCATATTGCATACACACGTGGGTACACAGATAGGTACTCCTGGACATATATTGACAGCTGTGTGTTCTCTCCCTTGTTATTCATTAGATACCTTATTTGATCGAGAGAGTTTCTGTGCTCCGCTCGATCAATGCATCAACACATTGCGAAGCTTTTGATTTGGTGCTGTGAACAGGGCTGTGACACATCCTGCCAAAACATCAATTTTGCCTCTAATTACTTCTGCAGCCAGTGAGGCAGCTGTGCAGACTCTAAAACTCGAAACTACGCAAGATGAATTGAAGACACATGAGGATGAAACACGAGAATAAAATGTCGGGGCATAAGTGATCAGCGTGGATATTGATGGTCAGGTTCTTAATGGTTGTAACAGTGCTGTCTTGGCCACTTGATTACTGACAGACCATTGGGGCTTCCTGTTTCCATATCCAATTAAGGACTCCGCACCATCTAAATAAGTGGGAGGTAGAGTTCATAAGCAACCGATTCTACAGCTTCAAGCTGTCTGCTTCATTAGGAGGATGTTGAGCTAAAACAAAAAACATCAAAGTGCCCACTCGGCAAAATGAGTAACAAACTCCTTATTAGATATGCGCCAATCTCCTTGGATACAGCCGACATGCACAATGATCACCCAGCTAAATCATTGCCTGTATAATGCTCTTGAATAATGCCCTACTCAATTAGCCAGCAGGGCAGGTGTTTGTTTGCAGCACGAGGACGAGCAGTGGTGAATGAGACCGAGGCAGAGGAGGAGCGGAGCCATGTCCAGATTTCAAGGAGCAGAAAGTAACACTCCGCAAAGGAGGACAAAGAAACGTGAAAAGTGTATTTGAAAATGTGCTATATTTCTTGGGACATAGTCACGCATAGCTGTGTGTGTTTGTGTGTGTGTGTGTGTGTGTGTGTGTGGGGGGGGGTATGTAATGGGTGTCAGGCTTTTAAGCTGCACCAGAGGCATTTTTCCTAAATCTGCCGCGGTAGGAGGCAAGCATGGAGCAGACCGGTGCAAAGCTGCAGCAGGGTTTGTGCCAGTTCATTGCAGCCCACACGGTCGCTTGGTACAATTGCAGAGACACCAAATGCCATGAGAATGTCAGAACCCAGTCTTTACAGACACAACTGACTCAGAGGAGGAAACACAAACTGCTCGATAACATCGTGCACTCTGGAGAAACATCTCTATTTAAATGGAAATGATGGTGTCGATAGGGGGAGAGCAGAATGAAAAACACCTCCGATAGAAGTCGGCCACGTACAAACAAAACATCATATGCCAGTGTATACTGACCCAGTGAATGATCGACAATACCGGAAGTAGTAGACTGTATAGAACATGTTTTACAGGAACAGGAAGCCATGATGCTGTTCAGAGGGACTGCATGAATCATGAATCCCCTCCTCTCCTCTGACGCGTCACTGACACCAGACATTTAATCAACATATGTTAAAAATAGAATTCTGATACTGATCCAGGTTTCGTATAAATACATTTTAAACAAATAGATTCCAACTGAGCTTCTTTTCAAGCCACTGATATTAGACATCATGTTCCTGGTGCTGATTCCGGTGGAGGATGTTGTGATGAGACGAAGCCTTAATCACTGATGATAATTTTGACATCGGCCTCATCAGGACATATAAATAGGCTGAGCGAGGCATGTCTGTGGAGTAAAAATCCCTCAATGCAGACAGCAGAAAAGGTTATATTTAGCAAGGAGGGGAGAGGAGGAGCAGCTGCGCGTAAGATATCTGAAAATGGAAACCGCTCCCTGGGGTGACAGCGCTTATTCTCCCCCCGTAAATTATTTATTTTCCTTTAATATACTGCAGAGCAATGGCGTAAGTGGGGCAAAGATCACAGCACTCTTCCTGCGGCTGGTACCCACAGTCCATCACTCCTGTGGACAGCATGCCTGTCCTCCATAAAGGTCAAGTCCAGACCAAGTGCAGTCCAGTGTTTTTTTTATTTTTTTTATTAATATTTTCATTATAATACTTTTGCATCCTAAGACAACATATTCACCGGCTTAAAACAACTCTCTTGGGCGTATGCACTGTAACCTGGCATCCCCACTGACCAACTTTGCACCAGATATGTGATATTACAAAAACTGTTGAATGAGATGGAAACTCTTATCTGGCTAGGTGAATCTGACACACACACACACACACACACACACACACACTGCTTTTAACAAAAAACACCTTCTCCATGAGGCTTGCAAGCACCAGGTCCCTGAGGGATGAGAAGGCAATCACAGGTGAGAAATCACTGCCATCACTGACGACTGCAGTCCTGAGACGTCAAGTGTTTGGATTGGTAATAAAGTGATTAGTCCCAGTCTCAGAGGAAAAGGGGCTGGGGTCAGAAGACTAATGATCGCGTGTGTGAGTGTGTATGTGGTGGTGTGGGCTGGTGGGGGGATCAGGTACTGGTGGAATGTGATGGTCTGATTTACCTGTTCCTTGCAGGGGTTAAGAACATCACTATTCTCATTAGAAACTGCTTCAGTGTTGTCTCATAGCAACCTAAAAATAGAAATCCCCCTATTAGGTTGTATACAGTAGCTGTTTGTGTTGCTAGAAGTTTGTGTCTCTTTAATTTTGCAGTAAACGTGTGTGTGTGTGTGTGTGTGATATCTGCATAATTGATCTCATTTGCTGAGCAGTGACAATCAGTTTTGGAAATTTCAGAGAAAAAAGAAAATGAAATGATGCTGGGTGGATGATCATTGCTTGAAGAACACCACTGGCGTTTCTCCAAAGGATGCCAATGTGGGTGTGATCCAGAACAAATTCTTCGTCACATTTCACAGCACAATTGTCCTTTCTGCTCGTTGTTACACGTCGCTGCTCGTTATTCTGTTCGCACTGCAGATGGATTCAGTCTCATCTGATTCCTACAGGTGAATAGCATGATTTCACATGTTCTGTCCAATAATAACA